>DWMZ01001771.1:0-15510 GCA_018249855.1 Eueides tales michaeli
ATATATATATATATATATATATATATATATATATATATATATATATATATATATATATGCAAAAAAGTTAAGCGAACAAACCTGATTACGCATAGTATGCAGTTGACGTAAGAGCTGTGAGCTGTTGACGCTGCGATTAAGCTCGCGCATCTCAATGCGGAGTTCCTTCATAGAACTCTTGGCCCACTCAAGAGTTGCCTGTTCGTTTCTTTCATGGTTATTGGTGCAACTAACCACAGGAGTTTCCCTACAAATACACAAATACAGATATTTTAATAAAATGTAAAATGTTGCTATGATTATAAAATAAATATATGTAGATATGATTGTTAACGAGAAATAAAAATAATTCAATTTTATTAATCTCCCTAGTACAGATGAGCGTAAAGGATGCACAGCGAGAATATAAATAATAATATAAAAACGAATATCAAAGCTGCCTTGGTGAATTTATCTTTCTAAAGCTACAACATGTTGATTAAAAATTCAGTGGGTTTGTTTCACAGTTTTATAGTAAATGATACTTTAGATTAAAATGCTGTATAACGAACTTATAACCATTAACGGTCTACTCTATTAGTATATAATAAAATCGATGTGGTTCTACGTATAGAGTGGTAGATGAAATTAAAAAGGGTACAACTAACAGGATGCAATGCTACGCAAGAGTGATCGTACCGAGTCCCCCTCCGCATGATATTATCCATACATACAAAATACATAATTAAAATACTTAATTTTTTTTTACTGATTACATTTTGTTTACTTGTAAAGACTTTCTACAAGTCACTTACATGCATTATTTCTTCATATAAATTGGTCAAATAATATTATGGTGCAGCCTAACCAAATTATTTTCTTGATTGATTAAAAATGTATGTGATGAAAAATACCAAAAATGCTAGTGTGTGTTTGCCTTTCGTATTTTACGACTAAGGAGTAAAAAGCAGTACACACAAAATATTCAGATAGTATAAACCAATATTTAAATACCGTAAATATACACAATGTACGATATCAGTAGATAGTGAACCTGAAACGCACCTATCGAAGTTTGAAAATACCACTAACTAACTCTATTTACTGAATGATATACTAATATGATATTAATTCAACCTACTTTTGATATCTTGGAACTTGTAAGCACATTTGTGGAAAATGTATGCTTCAAAGGTTGAAAAATAATTATTTAGACGACTAAATAACCTATCATAGCTGTAACGTTATTATAAAATTTGACTTTTACTACAAAGTGTTCAAACGTCATTAAGATTTCCAAAAACTTATAATTTTAAATATAGGCGATTAATCCGGTTAGAGTTTCATTTAAAATACGTATCATGATATCGAAATAAATATCGTAGCTTGGAGCTAGTTGTCAATTTAAACACGGCCACATTTCTCTGATGGAACACCTGCCCTTTTGATTAAGCGTTAGAAACTCGTAGTGTATTTATTTCTTATTATAAATATATTCATAGTTTGAAAAAATCATAGAAAGCAAAGATGATTCAGGGACTTCTTTGAAGAACATAGATGAGAATTAATATTTTTTTAGTATGTATTAATATAGGACAAAGGTACTTAAAAAATCCTCACATTCACTACAGTAAACAATCGAAAACACATTGGAAGTATCTAAGTGTTGTGTATACAGTATGACACATACAGTGGGTTACATCGGAACTATTATCGTGCACTGTGCAGTAATATAATTAATCAACTACGTAACACTAAAAGATTTTTGGCTGTCCAAACCAGTAGCGTCTGTGATCAGGTCCTTAATAATAATAATATTTTTTTAATTTGAACCAGTTGTTCCCGAGATTATCGCTAACAACTAAACGATATCTTGTCTTTTAAAATATTAGTTAAATACAGACAAACATTTTTTAAAATGATTATTTTAAATTTTATTGTGTTTAATACTAAATAAATAAGTTTATTTGTTATATTACACACAATAGAAAACTATATACATGTTAACGTTTATGTGTTTTAAGACCTAACAATTAAACTAAAAATATCTTCAATGTGTATGTCTTGGAATTTCAGCTGAATATTAAAAAGAAACAATATAATAATATAATTTTAAATTCCATAGATTCTGTCGCCCTATTGGCAGTGTCTTCCGGATGGGGGCTGGCAGTACACTGTTTCCGGTAGAAATATAATAAACATATTACAACCAGATGTTCACCCCCATCTCTATGTCTAATAATGGCTTATGCTGTTTAGTATAAAGACAAGAAAACGGATATGCCGGACGATAAGAATTAGTAAAATAGGTACTGTTTTGTTCCCCCAGCAAGTCAATTTAATTCATTAGCAAAAAAACACTACTTATTTTTTCTCGTTGTATCCTTCACATAGCAGCATGGGCAGAGAGAATCTGGGAACCTATTGTTAAGTCTTTATGGAAACAGGTCGTCTCTGTTTCCATTAAGACTTTTTATTTCCTTCAGGGGGAATCGAACCCCCAACACTGTCGTGTCTACAGTCCCTTGCACTACGACTGGCCTCAATTGTAATATTAATTAATATAAAATATGAGTATGCCAAGTCCATATTTCTGATTTAATTTGTAATTATTTATTTATGCCTTACTATCGTATAGATTTATAAAATAAAAATAACATTTAGTGAAGGCAGCTGCCTAGATAAGAATAGGCCATAAATAATCTCTTGTTCTAGAAATAGGCACGATGTAAACTTAGACGTAAAGTAAGACCGCCATAAAAGAGAGATGATAGCGCGTGAGTTTTATCTAGTGAGATAAAATTGTGCAAAATCGATTAGCAAAACATAACAGAACAGCTGGCGTCGTTGCATTCCACCAATGTTCCGCGAAACTTGTTAAACCAGCCACAAACTGCCTCACTAAGATCTTAAGCTTGGGATTTAAAACGGGAAAGAGCGAGCCCCGGTTCAGGTACTCCTATATCTCAGTAAGTATTAATGTATGCGCTTGGAAGCGCTTCGAACGTTAGGTATGTATGAGTGCGCTGCAATAAAGCCAGTTCTGAACTTGCCGAGCCCACTAATATGTACAGGTGTTTCCAAAATTGTGATACCGCAAGCTTCACACACATCACGTAATCATTACAAAACTTCTCAATTCTAATTTGTAAGCAACTGCCTGTATGCCAATTCACAAAATTATCTTAATATTTTATATAACATCTTTTAAAGAGATGTTTAAAAATATATATTTTATAGGTTAAATTCATTATTAATTTAAAACTCATAATAATCGCAATATGAACAAAAATGAATAGATTTTTTCTCTTTGATTATTTTCTTGTTAAGTAGGTCCGTATACGGTGACTGACCTAAATATATATACCTTCTGAAATATTTCAAGCTTTCAAAAGTTTACGAATAATAATAAATATATTTCGGCAAATTCGGCGGAAAGTGGAACGGAGTGTCTTAAAACTAGGTTCCCAAGTTCCCTCTGCCTACCCTGCCATGTGCGGGATATATCGTGAAGCTAAGTAAGTAAGTGTAAGTATGAATATATTTTTATATACAATCACATTTACAACAGGAAAAATATTGAATATTAGACACTTGGTATGTGGATTGGTACGTCTTCTTGTACTTTATTGTGTAAACCCAACCGTATTGTCATATGCACAGGAGGATTTTTTCTATTGACAATTTTTTTTCTGTAACACGAATAGATATTCATATTGTTGAGATTTTACACAATAAGGATTTCATTTAAGTTACTCTATACTATATAACTTACTCTATGTACTCGCATCTGCTTGTCTGTTCGTGTCTCTACGGGATAGAATATCGTAGGTATTTCGTTTTCTATAAGGTGCTAAGCCCTAACTGTTTATTTTGAAAAAATACTATTTTATTATTACAATTAATATCATATTACATGTTGGCGTCTCTTTTAAATTATCTAAGTATATATAATTTTATTTTCATCTTATTACAATATTTAGATTTTTGTCGCTTTAATGCCCAAAAAGTAACCGCTTTCATTAAGTGTGAGACAGTACAAACTCTAGTATATTTAAGAAGACATCGATAAGATGACCTGGTTCTCGGTAAGAGATGCTCTTTCTTTACTCTTCAAACACCTCTTATGTCTGAAAATTCTATTATGACACGTTTGCGGGATTTGACAAAGAAGTATAACTTAGTCTTTCCTTTTCCGTAGTACGTAAGTAAATACTGTAGTAAATGAAGTCGGTATTCTATATTTTTGCAGTATTTAATATATGGTTCTTTTCCTATTTTTTCATTAGAATATTAAAATATTAAATATACACATATTATTTTCGTGGGGTACATAATAATTAAAAATATTTAATTTGCAATAAAAATAAAATACCCAAATAATTAAACGCGTGTCCTTTAAATATTTCTCAACTAAACCTGTTTCCTTAGTTTGAAAATTTATTTAATCATACAGCACAATTACTAAGCATAATCATAATCAATTTGTTTTTATCTGGTATGCAAGCAGATATTAACATAAATCTCTCTAATCTTAATATAAGCTTAAATTTAAAACTTATTGTTGTAGTGATATAAGAGTTTTATTGTAAAATTATGTAAAATTTTGCATATGTGGCCTATGTCTCGTTTTGATATATGAGCTACACAAAAGCTTATAACATCCATTTTTATAAAGTCTCACAATTTACCTACGTTAATTCTAGTGATACAAAATGTAGGGAAGTTACATTAATCATATTAAAAATGGCTGTACGAAAACAGGAAAAAAACGGATTCATAATAAAAATCGCAAGAGCTTTTTAAAAAATTCGCAGTTACAGATAGATTCACGCACCAAGCATCCTAAAATTATAATTGTAAGACACAGTTTATAAATTTAAATTAATCCAGATTAGAAAAAGACGCTATTATTAATTTCAGTGATACCAATAAAATTTCATGATTACAATATATTATATACTAATAAAATATTAAAAAAAATACATTTAATAAATAAATAGTTAAAAAAAAAAGAATTACTTACTTTAGATCTCTAATTTCTTTATTAAGGCGGGAAATTTCGACAGCTTGCGAAGTTTTGAGCGATTCAATTTGTTCTGTTAGCGCTTTCAAATCTTTCCTAAAGTCAATTTCTCGCCCATATACAGTCCAAAAAGATAGCATTGCACATATCATAATACCGCACTTCATGATCGCGAACAAATGTGAACTACGTGCCGAGTCGAGTGCAGCGGGAGCGTCCAAAGCGCTCGAAGACTCCGACAGGAATGGGTCGCGGACTGCCCACACTCTTATTATACAGAATGCAGGGTGCGTTAGGCGCAGATGCGCTCAACAGTTGTTCCGAAGCCCGAAACTTACAATGATCTTATTTCATGCGCAGCGCAGGCCTATACCGTTTATAAAAATCATGCAACTCAAATTTTACCACACTCTTCATTCTACATCTAGTATTACGCTACGTTAGTACTACGCTAAACTATTTAAAACGTGTGCGTATTAATTAAAGAGCTTCGAAGGTCCACTATATTTACAAACATTACTAGTTTTGTGGTGTAATAGAGTAGATATTTAAGCTTTATCTTTATATGTAATTATATAACCCACTTTTAATAAAATGAGCTAAAATTATATAAATATGATTTTTTAAATCACATTACTCTAATCCTCACTTCTTATTAATGCTTAGATATAAATTGTGTGAAGATATAAATCTTTGCAATAATAAATTATTAATACGAAGATTTCTTCTAATCAGTAGAGCAAACATTTGTTGAATCAATTAAAAATATAGTCAAAATCTTATGTAAATTTTAAAACTTATGAGGATTTGTGTGAATAATCTATTGCTTGTTCAACACATTATTTAATTTGCTAGATATAAGGTTGGAATTCTCTATCTCTATAAGCTATAACAACATCTGTAATGAAATTTTGCTTTGACTATTTATTATATGATATACCTTATGCAGATTTTTTCAAAAGAAATTTTTATAAAAGTGAAATAGGTAAATATTTCTAGTTATTTTAAACAATTTCCAGGTGTATGTTGCATGTATTCTTGTTTTTTACACTCTATAGTACCTTATCAAATTACTCTTGTTGAATTTTATGTTATATTTATTTTTAAACTTCTATTTTTATTACAGTTTTTTTTATTATTACACTAAAGATTATGTTTTTTTTATTTAATTTTAAAAGATAAATAAGTATCTTTTACTTTGTCTTCGCTGAGTATTGCGTATACCTATTGCTTTCTCAATGTTTTCTCAATGGTTTCAAAATTTGAATTATAATTATTAGTTAAAAAAGAATTAAGTAACAAAAAGCAAGACTACCTTAGCCCATTTCTTATAAATAAGTAAAAGCAGAGGTTGTTCGTTCAACGTCGAAAAGGTACTCTTGAAATGAGTTTCACTATAATCTAGAATGTCAACGTAAAGTATGAGAAATGATAGCTCGTTTTGAGGCCGTTTTTGCTTTTTGTGACCTATTTCACCATCGTGTTTTTAGTGTATAAAATCTTTATAATTATACTAAAACTCAAATTATGTAATGAATAAAACTAGATAAGCTTGAAAGCGCGAGAGGGTTGATAATTCATTATTGACATATATAACAAAATTGGAACTTTTTTAATTTGCTTAGTTAATAAGCTGGATAATTTAATATAAACATATTAAAAATTAAATTGTCATCTACCATTTCATTGGCTTAATGTGTACAACACGTAATAAATACATAAATAGCTTATGTATATATGTTTTATACAGATAAACCCACTTTGTATAGTTTCACAGAGAACGGTCAAAGAAGCGTCTTAAAGTATTAAGTGCAAATAAAACTTTATATATTCTCTTATTTTGTACATGTAGCTCGAGCCAAAGTCAGTTATATAAATAATAGTGCATGGATTGCATTATTTAAAGTAATCATTTATTTTGATTTCACGAAAAAATTTTGATATATTAGAAATAATAAGCTTTATGACATAATTGTGATGATTTGGATAACATAGTTAAAATTTTTTATGATATTTTAGAGGAGGCTATCAATAATTTTGTTCCACGATTAAAACATAAGACATCTAAATATTCGCCTTCGATTAGGGAAAAAATAAAAAAAAGACTAAAAGCAAAAAAAATAATAAAAGCATCTATCCGGCAACCTATGACAAACGGAAATGAAACAACTTCAAATGTTACTGAAATCTGTAATATGTTTTCTGAATACTTTGCTTCCATATATGCTAATTGCATTCAAATTGATAATTTTAATCTTTCACAGTATACTAAGAACTTGGAATCTACATTTCTTAAATGTTCACTGAGAATTTTTATTCATTGCAATTTAGTTTGAAAGAAAAAGTTCGAATGCTTCGGGATCTGAATATATCTAAAGGTACTGGTCCTGACAACATCCCACCTATTTTCATAAAAAACTGTGCATCGTGCCTAATCCTTGCTGATATATAATAAATCACTGTCCAATGGTTATTTTCCATCTGCATGGAAATAGGCTAAAGTTTTGCCAATATATAAAAGTGATCACGAAAATCACATTCAAAATTACAGACTGATATCGATACTGAGAGTTTTCGCAAGAGTCTTTGAAGCGTTGATCTCTCCGTCCATACAACTACATCTTAAACCATTTATTTCCGATTCCCAGCACGGATTTTGGAATGGCAGATCAACATCCTCCAACCTATTAATTTTTACATTTTGATTCTATAGGTGAAGTGATTGACAGTAATAAGCGATTGACAGTAACATGCAGATACAATATACAGCGATTTCAAAAAGGATAGACATTTGATAGAGTTCTACATAACATCGTGCTAAATAAACTAACGGCATATGATTTTTCCATATGATTTTCGATGTAAAATTGGCTTAAATCATTTCTGCAAGATCGATTGTATTATGTAGTGTTGGGTGGGTTTCAATCAAATAAGCACATAATATCATCCGGCGTCCCACAGGGTTCACATCTCGGTCCTTTACTTTTTAATATTTATATAAATTATATAACATCTTGTTTTAAGTACTCGACACCCTATTTATCTGCGGACGATTTTTCGCGTGTAATATCAACTCCCGATGATTCTAGCTGTCTTCAAATTGATATCAACAGTGTTGTAAACTGGTGTAAAACTAATGGAATGGAGCTTAACTCAAAGAAATGTTATCATATTTTTACAAGGAAGATTAATGTTATTTTCATATTCCAGGGAGGGGTTGGGGATGGGCACCGGGGCCCGGCATTACCCAATGCGAAACGCAGTGACCGAAGCCACTACTTAACGCCGGGGGTGGTAATGATCCGGTCGAGTCTGCCCATGTGTGTTGTCATTGCTGACAACGTGACTCTACCACACGTACTTTAGTCACCTCTTACAACACCATGAGTACCAGGGTGATCCTATTCTAAGCCGGAATCACACAGCAAAAATATACCTTAATTATGTAAAATCATTTCTTTAATACAGAGAGAGCTACATAGCGTCTTATGCCGTTAACTGCTTATTATTATCGTTATTAGCGCGGTACAAAAAAAAAATGTAAATCGTGATGCAGCGGCAAAGCGTCTGACACGAATGTTGTTGGTTCTATTCTGACTCAGGGAAATGAATTATTTTTATTTTCTCGTTGATTAGAGAAGATAAATAGTGACGACGATAGATATAGTACGTTCCCCACTTTCTAAACAATTTGGTTTGGAAAGTGGGGAACGTACTGTATCTATAACAGGACCTGATTAGTAAATCTTCTTTTTGAAACAATGAAAAGTTTATCACGTCTCATGCCATCACAAGTATAGTCAAGATTTCTTTGCCTGGTAAAATCTTCCATTTATGTAATTATAAAGACTGCCACTGAAAGCCTTTGCCTCGTCAAATTCAGCACTATATTCATGCCACTTTTATTTATTTACTACCCATTAAAGAATAAAAAAAATCAGATTTTCTTGTTAGATTTATTTAACATTGCTTATGAAAACAATTTCACAATTTAATCATTATCCTGAGTGAAAATTGAAATCACAACCTGGGATCATCGTTTACATTATGCAAAGATGGCCTCATTTTATATTTGTCATCAAAGACTGCATAAAAATGAAGTGGGCTGCTGTAGTTCTACATCAGGTGTTGCAGTGTTCAAAATCTACGATAGCCTGACTGGCATAATACGAGTAGGTTTATGTTAAAAAAACACATATAGCTGAGCGATAATCAAGCATAAAAAAATAAGTCTGCACTATCATGGTTAAATAAGTGGCTTATTTTTACTTATAAAATCTTAAGTTTTTATTGTATTGTTATCAAAAGTTCAAAATAATACCTATAAGCAAAAATATACACGAGTATTTTATAAAGCTATAATAATTGTCTGGTTTAAAGTATTAATTTTCGGAATACGTCGCTTTTTTTCGAAAACGATGTGGTTCGTATAGAAGAAGATATATCGCTTTTTTTCGAATTCGAAGGGGTTCTTATAGAAAAATATATATAATATGTATTTGTTTTTACAGTACATTTAACGAGAAAGGCTATATCACATAACTTTAACGTTTCGACGAATATTATACCCGCGGACAGAGTTACTAAGAATTGCACTGTATAATATACTTATACTATAGCATAATTTTTACAATTAAAATTGGAGTAAGAAAAATATTCTTAACTTTATAAAGACAGGCATCCGTCTTAACTATGAGTAAATGCAGTAAAGAAATAGGTAATCCTTATAATCGGAGTGATTCAAACGGGTACTTTAAACGTTTTTTAGGTTATTTATCTTAGATATGTGTAACTGACAATGATGAGCTTATAAAATAAACATGTTTGTATCGCCTGTACTAACTTAATATTTCCACCACCAAGTTGTATGTTAAATATACTTCTTGGTAAGTACGAGTATATTACCAAATTAGTGATACACTTATCAAGAACCATGTTGAATACACATAAGTATTACTATTTTAGTTTCTAGAAGTTTCCTATCATTAGGTCAAAATTGTAGTCAATATTTCCAACGTGTTTGTAGGCTGGTTAGTTTAATTACGCGCTCGGGGATTGCATCTAGTGGGTATATTATCTGATTACCTATTCATCCTGATATGTAGTTAGACAGTCAATGATTACATCTATTTTTAATAATACTATATATCTAAATTTATCTTTTTTCTTTATGTGGGTATAAGAAAAATAATAAATTTATATATATAGTTAATGATCGCAACTTCGCTAATATGGACCGTATAATCCAGTTATTAATATATTATAGATTAGCTCATTTTTAACGAACTACTTTTCACCGAAAGTAAATGTTTTCTTTAATTTTAAAGATGAAATTTGTAAGGTTTTAATATTTTTTATCTTTTTTAGCTACACGATCTCCCAGCATATTCAGGGTAAACAGGGCGAAAATTCACTATGCTCCTCTGTCACTTTTAAGTTTCTCCTCGAGATTTAAAAAATGCCACCGTGGTGAATGTAGCGTAACTGTAAATAACTTATAAGAGGCTACATAGGTATATGATTATGTATTTTTTTTTAATTACAATATAAATATTTGGGTTACATTACTGTGACTATAAAGATTGATGAAAATAATAAATTATAACTTATGATGAAGCTCGAGTTTTTACCTATCAAATAAAGTATGTTGTTACATTGGCTTGCAATATGCCGGTATGACGACAACTTTTATTTGTTACATTAATCATTATTTTACAATCGTTAACAAATTTTATTATTTAACTATTTTACTCTTCCATAGCCTAAATGATAGTGCTTAAGTAACTAATTTGGATAGGGATTCATTAGAATCATAATTATCATATTCTATTTTTTTATAAGAAATATAATTTCAAAAAAAAAAATATTCCTTGTTTAGAATAGGTGCTAAATTACCTTTTTTGTTTTGTAATTTGAAGAACACAAAAATGGATATTGTAGGTTATCTTTACGGAATATACATATAAGGTCTGGAAAAAAACATTCGTTACAACTGTGTAACGAATTTTTTTTTTCAGACCTTAGAAGGGAGAACAATATCGTCGTACATGATTTTGGCGTAACTTTAACCGTTTAGGCAATGCACGCAGGGAATCTCTAATACTCCACTTCTATTGATCTTACCGAGATGAAATATAGCCTTTAATATCACTATAAACAAACTGTCAAAAACAAAAAGAATTTTATAAACAAACCGAGTGGTTCCTCTGATTAAAAGTCTACCTCTTTATACATTATGAAGTGGTAGACTTTGGTGAGCATAGTATCTATACATATGAACATATAAATTATATTGCAGTGTCTGTTTGTTCTATTAAGAGCATCTAGTTATTTAAACAATACTAAACCTGAATGGTCAAATAATACTTTAAAAAATTAAGAATGCTATTAATTAAAATTTCTTTCCTAAGACTGGAACAAAACGTAATCTCTAATATTATTATATGAACGAGCACATATTACTTTTTCAACGTTAACGTTGGTTAACTACACAAAGTCTGGGAGCCCACTCTTGTATTCACGCACGACAGATGGCTCATACTGACGCCAGGTGAATTACTTAATGAGTCGGCAATTCTTGATAAAACTGAGAACTCTTATATTATGTACTAAAATATACATTGATTTATTTGTGGCTAACTGTTGTATGAATTAAATAATACATTTGCCGGTTTCATTAGATTGACCCAAACTATTTAAATACAAAAATAACCGAGACCTATTATATCATTTTTACATATTTTTTAATAATATGAAGACTTTCGAAATAAATACACAGTATATTAATAAATAAATTGTCAAAAAGAAAAGAAAAATAACATTTTTTTACGTATAATTAGTCACTTAAAGACAATTTTTATATGTTACAAATCAAATCAATTTAAGTTATTTTATGCAAGCCGCAGATGATATTGATTAGTTACCAACAGTTAATTTTAACAGTTAAGCTAAAACGTATTTTAATTGATTTAATTTATATTTTTCGCCTGATATTATTGAGGTACCTATGTAAAGGTAACAAAATGTTTATATCGGTAGAGTATATATACAATTTATATCGACCAGAGATGCTCACCTGTCTAGGAAAAGCATTAAATTAAGAATGGAAACCAAAAAATTAAAAGATTCCAGTGTATCTAATGTTAGCACGAGAAAGAACGTCTTAATCACAAAATAAAATACGTTGCCATATGTGGGATACAGCGTGAATGTAAAGAAGAAGAAGAAGAAGAAAAGTTGGAATAAACATTAGTGTTAAGTAACATATGTTTTAGCTTTTTACATCGGCATTATAGACAGTTTCATCACACGAGACCCGTGAGATTTAAGCTTACGACATTAAAGAATTTAAACGCCTCGCAAATACCATGCATAAATTATTAAGGTATCACTAAATAAAAAAGAGAAGGTGTAAGTTTTTATTTAATTTTTCATTAAAGGGTCTCTAAGTACAATTTAACTTACAATCTTATAATTATGTCCCATATAAGTAACATATGGGCTCTTAAATTTGCATTATAATTATCACCTGCATAAGAAAAAGTTATATACAAATATTGCACTTTCCCTCAAATGTAACGAAGTACCTAGTTTATTTTACCAAAAAAAAAAATGATTGACGGTGTAGTGGTAAAAATATTTAAATAAGAACAGCTGCAAGGCACGTTCCTATTAAAAATGAGCACAAGTAAAGGTGTCTACCTGAGCCGCAGTTTTTTGGTTACCTCAGAGGTTTCAACGGCATCGAAAAAAAGGCTATTTAAAAGTTAGATAATGTACTGTCTTTAAAGTAAATTCTGAAAGCATTTTTGGTAATTTGATAGGTACGTATGTATAGTAAGATTTAATTTTATTTGACTATAGGTACTATACATGTTTTGACAAAGACAAGAGAATATATATGTAACATAATGAATTAAACATAATATTGTTCTGAGAAAATGTAGATGTCTTCTAGGTATAGCTGCGACACTTTCCTTCACGCAGTCTTCCAAAGAACGTGCTGAACGGAAATGAAGGAAACGGAAGACCTTACGATAGAAAGCGGAACTTAAAATATACTTAGCGCCTTTCAGGCACTGTTATTCTGTTCAGTACGTTGGAAAATAAAGTTTTGTAAAAAAAACTTTAATTTAATAAAAATATAAGGATTTCATATTAATGAAATTAATGTGAAGTCACACATTATTTACATTTAGGAATTGTGAAAAATGGTAAGATAAAAAGAACCCTTGAGAATACTTATTTGAAATTTCTAATAAGTATACTAAAAAAATATATAAGTTAATAATAATTATTATACTTATAAAAATTTCATTAATTTATTAAGGTGTTATTTATTTAAAAATATTGGCTACCCGCAACTCGTTTACATGGAATTTATGTTTCTTGCCATTCTACTTCCACATACCGCCCATTGTGATTGAAACTGGCGACAAGTGGCAGTCAAGGGGTCCTAGTATTCGAATCACTACGTGGTAGGTTGCAGTAGTATTGTGGTAGGTTATAAGAAAATTTTAAAATTATAATATTTCATTTTCATATCAATGGAAAATACTAATCAGGTTCAACAAAATTTTATTTCTTACTGTTTTATTATAGTATAGCTAGCGGTGGCATATGTTTGACAGTAGAATGCGTGTTGTAATATAATCAAGCTACCGATTTTTAGAAATTACTTAGATAAAAATATTACAATTCGCTCACCCGCACGACGCAATCAAACCCATTCATTGGTTTTACGTGATCTCAATAAATAAGTCGACTTTTATACTTTTTGGTTCCGTTCGTTTAGTTCAATCAAAACAGTTTATTTGTGTTATATTAAATTGATATATATCTTTTTTCATTGAAATATTAGTAGTAGTAGTTTGATCTCTCGATGGTAATATTGCGAGGCTCATGTTTGTTTCGATTTCAAGAAATGTAAGAAAATCGCTCAAGTGGGAGTCGGTCCCGAGTGAGGAACTGTACATCAACGGGAAGTACAACTTATAAAAGTTGACAAAACTTAAGATTACGTGCGTGTCACTCATTTTGAATGAAATGAACTATAAATTTGTATTGTTTTTTTTCTACCCATTTCTACTTTTCGGATTTATCCCTTTTTGTTATAGGAATAACAAAAAGGGATAAATCCGTTATATTGTTATTACTTTGTGTCTTTCATAACTGTAGATTCACAGGAAATACCCTGTAAATTTTGATTACGAATTTGATTACAAATTTTATAAAAAATGCAGCAAAATGTGATCTTATGAAGGTTCTGTTTTTACTTTTTTAGAGACGGAACCCTAATAGAATTTTGAGAAAATTGAGAACTGTATTTGAAGTTTATATTCATATTCTTTGATCAGCATAAGTACTAATTGTATATATTTAGTAATGCGTTATCACGCACTAGGTATCCCTAGTTAATGCGTGCATTCCAAATGAGACTTTTTAGAAGTGTATACCATGATATGATTTACCTAATTATAAAACAGCTTTTCATAATATGGGCTTGCTTAATTTTTTATTTAGTTAGGTACGTTTCAATTGAAGTTTTCATCCTCGTCAGTGTAACTATCTGTGATTTGTTGCAATATATCTATAAGAAATGCTTTTCATCAAAGAAAATGAATGAGCTTTTCCTGGGAGTTGAATTTTAGAGTTATTTATTTCTAAACTTTACTTGTTGCCATGCAAGAGTATATTTTAATGAAGTTTTAACATTTTAAATAAGTTTTCAACGACATTTAATGTAGGTACTATTTCATTCCCTTTGCTCTTTTAATGCGAGCACAAATAGAAAACGAGGAATACATAAATTTAATCAGAACGAGTCTTTGAATCGCATTATTACAATAAAATGAAAACCGAACAGGCCAGATGAAACTCGTTTCTTTAACTTTTACACATCTGTAACATAGTATAGTGGAATTCATTATAGTAAAAGGAGAATGTAAACATGATGATTAGACTGGCTGAAAAGACGGCTGTTGCAGGTTAGATCCTGCTCATGGGAAAGTGATTTCATTTCTTCCTTTTGGGAACAAGACAAATCGCGGCATTTAGTTACGCCACAGTGTCTTATATATACAATGCTGTTATGAAAAAAAAATACATAGATTCAATTTTTATTTGAATATAGAAAAACACAAGCATATGCTTTATAGAGGTAGTTTTTTGTGGGGATCATTCTAAATTATACAACGTACTTGGCTTCATAGGGGCGTCTCCTACAAGTTGTTAAAGTATACAGTCCCGCCGGAGGCGCAGGCGCATATGCCGAGACGCATCTGTCCTACCCTATCTCGCGCACGCTAACAAACTAGCGCACGAGTCACGCTTATACTTAACAGGATGTGACAACAAGTATATTATTATTCACAATATTAATATATATATATATATATATATATATATATATATACATATATATATATATATATATATATATATATATATATATATATATATATATATATATATATATATATATATATATATATATATATATATAT
>DWMZ01001772.1:0-15508 GCA_018249855.1 Eueides tales michaeli
GTTCTCTTTAAAAGTGTCAGGATGTTTGTTTGATCCCACTAAAGGAACGACATATTTAACATTTTTAAATTAAATATTTAACATTTTCGCTCTGGCAACAAGGCAAAACGCGGCGATGAGTTCCGTCAATCAACATGCCTCAAATTCTGCGGAATGTGAGGAACAGGACGTAAAAAATAAAAAAAGTTTTTTCCTTCACATATTACCATAATTAACACGCACTAAAACAGAAATATTATTTCATAGTTCATTACTTGAAGGTAAAATTTGGATACATTATCCATAGACGGTAAAATTTTGTAGATATCATAGAAAGCTTAGAATATCTGTGTAAACGAAACTGTTGTGGTATCGTTTCCCATTAGAAATGAAAAATTTTTCCGCTTAAAGCGACTTCTGCTCCTCTATGGAATATAAGCTCTTCAATGGACTATATTAAAGGAAAGGGATAGAAATTGAAAAATATCAAAATTTTGTCGTTATTGTATAATGTACCTATGCTAGTTCATTTAATGGAATCGTGAGTCGAATTTCCAGATGTCCGTACATAATAGCTGTCACTGCAGGCAGTTGCATGCCGATTTAGGAGTCGATAGTCAATTCGACTGTCTGCTTCTTAGAGACATACTATATTGGCAAATCGATTAGAGATATTTAATATATTTCGTCAGAAATACGAATAAATTGGAAAAAAGGATAGATTATAACAAAAACAAGTTACTCTTTTCATAGCTAAAATGTTATTGAATTGAGTATAGAAATGTAAATGTACTTGTAATATATACCTTTTTATTTCTTAATTCACTGGAGGCACTTGCCAAGAAACCAGTAGAGTATTAAATATTACTTAACAAATAATTTTATTAACTCTTAATATATGTATAGTTCTTAAAACAAACACAACATTTACCTATGAATAATTCCTTCTAATTGGTTTGATTTAATATAACTGCCCGATTATATTTTTTGTACATAAAAAGTAAAGAGAATGCCCGTCGTGTCATCAAATTAAAGAACGAAGTGTTTTGACACTATGTTGACGACGTGAAGAAAAATAAGCTTACATCGCTACTAAACAGTGAAGATATAAAAAAAGACAATATTTTATCATATATACAATCATTGCAGATATAAACAAATAGTATCTTTTTGAGCTTCACGCTGTAATCCATGCTTTGTATGCAGATTGAACTTGGGAACTTAATGTAATAATACTCCATTTCCATAAAGACTGTAAGTTCTCATTAGAACAATTCCTTTTTTTACTTTCTGCCAAATTTGAGGTATTCTGTCTTTGTGGTGGAACTCAACGGCGTACTTTGCTCTGTATTTGCCATTCCAACATCAGTAATTTCGAAAATAACCCGTGGAAAACAAAAGATCTTAACATTGCAGATAAATCATTATCTGCATAGCACACTAACAAAGAAATATAATAAATTATATACACATATATACTTGATATTGAATCTCTAAGGAATTTCTTACTCGTGTTCCGAAAATTTCATATCGAAAACGTTTAATCTAATAATTAAATTATAATCTCGAAAAAGAGATTCCGAAAGGGACGAAAAATTCATTTTTTGGTAAAACCGCAATCAACCGTACGATGTCCTTCAATATTTAATAAATTTGATCAAGTATACCATATTATATTTTATATAAAGCAATAAACGGACGGGTCACGTCTCACGAAGTACAGTAGCAATAATATTATTTATAAGCTGTGTTGTGAAGATGTTTCGTAGAAATATTGTAACAACTACATTTCAACGGTGAAAATATATATCCTGGACTTGGCAGGGTAGGCAGCAGGAACTTGGGAACTTAGTTGTAGTTCTCACTCTCTTCTGTTCTCCATTTTTCGTCGAATTTGAAGCATTACGTGTTGAGTGGTGGAACTCAACGTCGCGCTTTGCCTTGTTACCAGAGCGTTGAAATGAATATATTAAAAAACATTAAATATTTAAAAAAAAATAAATATTTTATTTCCTCGAGAGGGATCGAACCTACAATCTGTCGCATTTTTAGTCACAAATATAGCATAATAATAATATTTGTAATTTAAAATCGAGGTCATAGATCAACTTAAATAAGTTTGATCAATTTTTTTCTGCTTGGGGCAAAAAATTACACGAAATACCGCCTGTTGAACACCAAGTGTTCATACATATATTAAATGAAGTTGATACTCGCTCAGTGATTACCACAAATGCCACTCAATAATGCCTTCAAGATGGCCGTAATTTTGATCAAGAGAACCCTTTCGAACTTTAAGCTTTTAAAATAATCCCCTAGTCCATTCTCGATAATAGCTAATACGCTCAAATGTGTTTGTATCTAAATTATTTGGGGATACATAAATCATAATATTGTATAAGATCTTTTTCTGATTTTAGAAATATATACGAGCATATTTTTTTTCAGCCTTACACAGTATCGAGCGAAGCGATCAGGGGGCGGAGCCCCCTAGTAATATTATATAAAGAAAAGTGCCATGTCTTCAAGACACTTTCAACTCTTTAGAATCTAGAACAGGGAACGAAGCAGCAACGGACGATGATCTTAAGACTAGGCTTTTGCTATATGCTGGATACAGTAAAATGTCAGTTCATTTGTAAAGGTGGGGTTAGGTACATATTCCACCGTCCAAATAGTTATTTTCAAACAGAAATTAAAGAATAAATTGTAAATGAACAAATATTCTTTGTAGCATTTTTCCTACTATTTCAGAAAGACGTAAATTAGAAATGTCTAAATCAACACATGTGTCGATGATTAAAATGCATGGAACTACTCTCAAACAACATTCAAGTAAAAACGCTATATTGTCCAAGCAAATATTCTTATTATTAATATATTCTTATATAGATTATTAGTATTACTCACCTTCACGCTGTATCCCGCATGGCAGGGTAGGCAGAAGGAACTTGGGACTGAGACACACGGGGTGTCTTACCCACCTTTCTGAGGCATTGTATGTTGAGTGGCGTAACTCAGCGCCCCGGTTTACCTTATATATTAAGATTATAGAACTAAAAAGTTTGTTTAGTTAAACATACGTAAAATTAGTTAAATATGTCAAAGTGCTACAGGCATCCCGTTAATAGATCCAATGTATCCAACTGCGCCCGTGTTCTGGTGTCAATACTCACTTATTTGCATTTGACTCCGCGGGCGAAGCCTAGTAATCGTAGATATATATGGACATATATAAAGTTGTACTGATTTTTACTATTCCAATTATATTTTACATACACAGTAATATTCCAACCACCAACAAAATTCATCACATCACATGGGTATTTTATTTACCTATCATACATATGCTTTCACAAAAGATGTACACGACAGTGACATTAGAAACAGTAGATAAATTGTATGTATCAAAATTTTTGTACGCATGCACCTCATATTAATGTATTCTAATCCTCTTTTAAATTATTAAACATACTGAGTTCGAAATGAATAATTAGAAAATAGTAAATGACTAGCATCACTCACTAACCCCCGATTCGTTTGCTGTAAATATTTAAAAAATATGAAACTCTTTGAAGGACAACAATATATTTATTTTTATACTAAGAAAGCCATAGCCAACCATTCCGCAGGAGTATAAGTAACCATTGCGTTTTATTAACTAAAACGCACTGGTTGTTGATTCAATTTTCAATCAGAGGAATGAAACATTTAATATTTTCATTTACTTGCTCTGATAGGTAAAAAGTACGGCACTGAATATTTTGCCACTCAGCACGTAATGCCTTAAATATTTGAGAGAACAGCTTTAAAGGGAGCGGCATGTCCTATCATTAGGTTCACAGGTTCCCTCTGCCTACATAATACGCGCGGGATGCAGCGTGAACCAATAAAAAATAACATTTATGAAATTTTAAAAGCACTCTAATATTATTATGTTCCTTCGACAGATGATTCCATCCGACAAACAATTGGTGTTTAGCATGTGCATGTGACGAACAATTGGTGTTTAGCATGTGCATGTGATGATATCCACATGCACATGCTAAACACCAATTGTTAAGATAGTTTTGGTTCTACATCAAGTACAGTGTGAACTCTTCAAAATCAATTAAAGCCGAGGTTAGGCAGATAGAATTTAGTGATAAGACACTCTGTTTCATACTTCCGCCGATATTTTTGTGGCATTGCGAAAAATTATTTAATACTAAATATAAACTATAACTACTAATTAAATAAAAAAAATAATTAGTAGTTATAGTTTATATTTTGTCATTTTTATCAGTTACTAGCTATTACCCGCGACTTCGTCCGCGTTCACTATTTTGGTCATAGTGACTTACACATAAAAGATAGATATATGCTGTCGCGGACTTTAATGTAGAAATGTAATATTTTTTTAAATCGGTTTTCCGATCTTCGAGTAATCTGAGGAACATACATATTAAAAACCTCCTCTTTTTTTGCAGTCGGTTAATAAAATAAGATGATAGTCAGATATAGATTTCCCAATTGCGTAATTATACGAAAAAACCGCATCAGTGCCATTCAAATTTGAGGGTTGCCCTCGATTTCTCCAGGATTCCATCATCAGATCCTGATCTCCTTACCATGGGACCAATTATGAAATATACCCTCTCGAACAAAAGAAGAATTTTGAAAATCGGTCCACCCATCTTCGAGTAATCGGGGAACATACATAAAATAACCTCATTTTTTATGTCGGTTAAAAATCCCTATAAATTTTAATTTATTATGTTATTCTGATATCGAAGCTTTATTGATGCAAAGTTTCATGAAAATCTGTTCAGTAGTTTTTGCGTGAAAGAGTAACAAATATACGTTCATAGTGATGAACACTTAGCTTCATACTGTATCCCACATATAGCAAGATAATCAAGGGAAACTTAGTGTTAAGGCACTTCGTGGAGGTTGGAGGGAAGTTGCTCGAATATAATAGTTAAAACTATATTGAAATAGTGTTAGACGTTTGAAATAAGTACGTCTAAACGCATAGACGAACAGACAAAGATATTAAAAATGACTATTTTGAGTTCTATTATATTAATAAATGTCCTTCTGAAGTTTTTTTTATTATATCTTCCATGTCCATCGCATCAAACGCATAGTATAACAAGTTTATGTTATTTTACATACGAACTCTATTTTATCAGACAACGCTTGAGCGTTTCTATTTAACGAAGATCGTTAGCTCTTTAATTACTTAGCCCTGCATCAGTATCAATGGTAATGCACTTTGCGGTTGTTCGTGATTAAATATGTAGGTTTTGCAATTGGGTTGTATGACTACGTTTGTGAGTGTAAAACAATATTTGTTAAATTCTTATTAATTAAATTCCCCTAATGATAATATTTCTATGAATCAATCAATCAAATTAAATTAAACTAGGTAGAGCTCATCAAATAAATTAATTAATCCATTTCTTAGGATGGATTCTTAAAACTTTTACAGTAAACATCTATAAATTTTGACGTAATGAAAAGTTTAAATTTCATAGCTATTAATAGCGGATTTCTCGTGGACGTAGTGTTCCCGAACAACTCAACAATACCTATTGATAATAATAGGATGTTTGGAAATAGATAATGGTAATTTGAGTTTTATTTTGTATGATGAAATATAAACCGAGATTTTAGCAGAATATAAGTGTCATTATGGTTTAAGTTACTCTATTGTTTACTCTCTTTACTTTCGATTAACATAATACCTCTAGATATTGCTTATATAAACTCACAACGCCATTTATTGAATTAAAAGCTATCAGCTAGCTATTAGCTTGTCGTTTTTTATTTCAGCATTACGCTGTATGCCACACATGACAGGGTAGGCAGAGGGAAATTAAGAACCTAGTGTTAAAACACTCTGTTACCATTAAGACTTCGTTGTACGTCGAATTTGAGGCATTGTGTGTTGAGTGGTCGAAATCAATGCAACGCCTCGCCTTGTTCAGAGCGAAGAAATTATTATATTATATAGAAAAGTTCTTCCATTTGGTATTAAATGTATGGCTATGTAAAAAATATTTTTTTATATTAAAATACATATTTATCCAACAAATAAATCCATAAGGTTTTTTTAACATTTTATTGTAATCAAATTCTCACTTAATTTTTTTCTTGGTTTTCTTTAAAAATATTACTCCTATCAATATTGATTCTGAGATCACGTAACATGTCAACTAGATACTTAGACAGTTAGTGCATATTGAAATTCAATGAAATAGTATATCTGTATATCTGTATGAAATAGTGTATCGAACATCAAATATTATCTAGGTAATATCAAGAATTTTCGTCTCCCAATCTTTACCAAAATGCCAAAACGTTATGGAACAAATATTTTTACTTATGTGACAATCATCAATTATTTTCTTCTTTTAATTTAAGTAGGTATCTCTTAAAATGAAGTCTATTTAAATAGCTTAATATTCTTTACATAGGGTCCTGTGCCTAAAAGGTATGCGCCTAAATAGGAAGAAAAAACTTTTATACGATCATTTTATTGTCTGTCACAGAGTTACACTCACAAATATACACAAACAAACAAAAAAACATCCTTTCACCTATGGGGTGATAGTATATTGACTAAACAATTAATATAAGTGAAAATTCTCTATACACACAAATATAATTAAAGGTCGATATTACATAAAAAATGTTTTAAGCTTGTGATATTCGCAAATTGGTCGTAATAAATTCTTACGTGACCTCAACGTTCAAACGCTCGCATACCAGATATTTTACGTACACACATATATATATACCGCAACATTTATTAAGTGAATTCTAATAATATATAAGTATCTGAACGTTTAATTTAGTAGCATTCAATAGTTCGGTAACATTTTATGACAACTTAGTGATGATGCATGTATTAATAATATGTATTTTCAAGTATCAAGCATATTTAGGTATTTCAGTAAATTTATTTAAACGTTAAGAAGGTTACTTTTATACCATAGTGTATCCTAGGCATAGAGAATCTAATCAGAAGACACTAAGATTTTACTAAGTTGTAAAAGAAAAAAGTATTTTGATGTCAATTTTTTAAGCTTCACATTGTACCCCGAAGGGTTAGAGGGAAACAAAGTCTCCCCATTAACACTTCGTTCTGTCCATTGAACCTATCAACCTGTCGCATTTAAAGTGGCATGACAGGCCCCCTAAAAGACCCCTAAAATACAAAATAACAAAACCAAAATTTTAAATTCGACTGCAAATAGTAGAACATTTTTTTCCTTAAAACTAATGTAATTTGAATAATCCCCCCGTAAAAATAACTTTCATCAACTCTACGTAAGGCATTTAACGTTCTTACAAGTATAATAGTACAAAAGCTGTTTTATGTAAGCATAAACAACTTACGAAAATGGAGCCCACTCAAGATTCTTGTCGTGCCTCATTTCCTCAAGAAACTGAATATACTTACACCGATTTTCTAGTGGCAATCTTAAGTATTTTCATGCAAATCAACACTTAATATATTCTATAGCTGTAATTGAGGCAAATCCCAATTACAGCTATAGAATATATGGGGGCCGAGCCGAGTATAGAATAAAATGTTCTTTCCAAAATTTTATCAAAATATTGTAAGCAAATTGTATCATAATTTACATATACTCGTATATGCAACAATATAACAATACGTCATGCAGCAGCTGACTGACTGTACATGCTGTTACGGACTGTTATGGACACTTTTACCACAAGAATAAATGTGTTTGTTTTCATTTCCTCACTCCAATAAGAAAACTTAGAGCCGCAGCTTTAGTTCTGCCCATATATTCTCTTGAAAATAGAACAGCGTGTGAAAAAACGATATAAAAACCAATTGTTTTACTATATTCTCAAATCAACTGTATATTTCAAAGAATTTTACATATGATAATTAATAACTATTTAATTTTTGGGATTCCATAAATATAAACTTCCGCTTCACTTATCTCTTTTATAGTGAATTTTCAGCAGTCCAATTTGTGCAGTTCTTTTCTTTTTAATGATGTGCTTGTTATACAACTTGTTGCACATCTTTTAAAAGCAGCTATCAGTGAAACGGAATCAAGCACCAAAAGTTTCTACCTATTTTTTCTTTGAAAATAGATGAAGGAAAAAGGTTATGTAACGTACATACTTATATATTACACAGGTTGCGCGAAATGAACTGTCTATCCAGAAACACTTCATAGTATAGCTATTGGGCGCTTCAAACAATATAAAATAATATCTCCCAGAGACCGTCTTTGCACAATGGCACAGTTTTTAAATGCATATGCGACGGTGCCGGTGGTGGGTTAGATTTATGTTTGGGGAATGAATTATTTTTATTTTCTCGATCTGACACCAAGACGTAGCGCGGCGTTGTGTTCCGCTATTGAGCACGTAATATTTCGAAACTTTGGTATTTACAGGAAGTAAAACAATATTTTCTGCGTAATAAGAGTAGCTTAGAAATAATATTTTTATGAAATAGATATAATAACAAAATAGAATACAAAAAACCCATAACGATTCTTTTTGTATTTTCTTTTGAACACCCAATAGGTGTGAAAGATAGGAGGTGATTATACATCCATTATGGTACACAAACATAATTAAAACGCAGTACCTAATACTAGCGCATTCAACAAAACAATGTTATTATTTTTTTTTTCAAATTCATTCGCTGTATACCGGTAGGATAGGCAGTGGGAACCTGGGAACCTAGTGTTACGACACTCTGCTCCCATTAAGACACATTCGTTCCCCACTTTCCGCCGAAGTAGAGGCATTGCCTGTTGAGTGGCTCAACGCTATTGAATTCACCTTAGCAGTTAAACTTACCACTGATCACTCAACGCTTACATAATTCATAATATAACCTGTTTACGGAGTATATACTAATTACTCACGTATGGAGAGAGTAAAACGCAAAACCGCACCTCAGCCTACATTATCCTAATGCATATTAAAGTGTTTACCCAAAACCAAGTGTTCTAACCCTTTGTATATTATTCACGTTGTATAGTAATGAGAAATGACTTCGTGGAACACCTGGGTGTATCAGGATGTAAGACACGTAAATTATATTATTGAGGGTAAATAATTCAAATAAATAGTTATTATATTGCGTACATTAATTTATAAAGTTATGCCGATCACGATGGGTCAGAGGGCAAGCTTCAGCTGCTTGTATGATGCATCGATTCGATTTCAATTTGTTCTAAATGTTCTATTTAAATTTCTTTTATATCCCCATTGTAGTAAGAAGTACAGATGTTGAATTCCAACATCCAATATGCAAAATTTCGGGAACTGAAATAATAAATTTATTACAACACAACTTAAATTGTTTGAAATTTTCTTTTTTTTCTGTTAATAAGCGGCGTTGAATTTTATTCAACAGTAAGAACAACGAATACGATATTAACTTCCAAGTCTCTAATATTTAGGACATTAGTATAATAAAATGAGCAAATATTATACATTTAAATCGTAAAAACCGCATTAAAATCTGTTATATATTTTTAAATATGTAAGGTTAGTTGGAAATTACTGTGTTTTATAAATTATTAGATAAAGTTTTATATTATTTGTATGTAAAGATAGCTTTATCTACTCAAATAATTAAAAATATATGTTAGCAAAACGTGACTGTGCATTAAAGTATGAACACTTGTTTGATGCTACGGGTCAAAGGAGTGGCTTTGCTCTTTTTACACTTTGATGCTTCTTTAACGCCATGATCGTTTTGACCGTAAGTGATATTTAGTTTTATAATTAGTGTAAATAATATTTGTGCTTATTATTTATCGCACTTAAATCGTTTATTAGTATAATAGGGTCCAAAAAGTCGCACTTTTTGGACCCTATTATACTAATAAACGATATAATATTTTTTTATACGTATATCTTCAATGTACAGACAGTGAACAGTTACATATATATCATATATAGTAGGTATAGATACGTAGTAGGTATAGATATGTTTTACAAATATTTTTTTTACTTTTATGACTTACTGTTTAATTTGTTTATAACTGTATTTTTATCATTACGTATTTCGTCGTTAGTCGTTAGCTAAATTTATTTTATACATAATCTTATACCGTTTAATTTACATAAAATAATTTAAATGGGGTCACTTATTTTTCGCATCAAACCACAGTCTTTATTACTATAATATAGGGGTACTCTCCTTTAAGTTCATATATAATATATTAATTATACTTTCAACATATGAAAAATTACAATAAAACTATAGGCAAGTTCTACTGGAGCAATTTAAGTACTCTTGACATTATTTCGCTTAATTCAGAAAAAATACATTTTTATATTTAAATCTTATTATGACTATAATTATGCCAGAATACTATTTAGTATTTTTTAAATTTCTTGCTCAGACGTATTTATGTGTAAAAGTTTTTTATACGAACATAATTATTTTTTTACTATTTTAAAAAGTGTTATTCCACACTTAGGAAAGAAAGGCCGTAATGATGAACATTATTATATTAGATTTTATCTCTGTATAAACTTTCATATAAAAAAAGGTAAAAACGTAGACCTGTAAATGTTAGTAATACATAAAAACATATAATACATAAAACATTTTTATACCCGCAGTATATAAACATATTACACAAACATTGAAATACTTTAATAATAACATACAAAATCTTCTTTCATAGTAAGTAGACAGAGGGAACTTGGGAACTTAGTAATAAGACACTAAACGGAATATCGGGGAAAAGCGGAGAACGTATTGGAAGTACATTAACGGGTACACCCGTTAATATACTTCCAATACTTTCTTGGGGTCTGTTGTGGCGCAGCGGCACAAGCGTGTGACTGTAAAACGACAGGTTCTAGTCCCCAGGTTCCCGAGTGGAGGAAATGAAATATTTAATATTTTCAATTTTAATATTTAATGTTTCATTTCTTTGCTCTGATAATAAGACAAAGCGCGGCGTTGAGTTTCGCCACTCAACACGCAATGCCTCAAATTCGGCGGAAAGTGGGAAACAGAAGTAGAACGGAGTGTTTTAACACTAGGATCCCGGGTTCCCTCTGCCTACCCTGCCTCGTGCGGGATACAGCGTGAAGCTATACAATACTTTCTCTTACTCTTCGCTGAATTTTGAAGGCAGTGCCGGTGAGCGGCTGTTTACAGCCGCAAGCTTGCTCCCCTGTCGTCTATGGGTCGCCTCTATAACATATACCTCTAAGTTATTTATTTAACAATGAAATTTCGTTTTTGTATTACCAAATAAGTAAATACATATATAAAAACACATATATCGCTCGTTCGACATAAAACAATCCGAGGTATTAAGTCAATCCTAGGAATGTTCTAGAATCCAGATAGTAAAATTTAATTCCAATTCCTTTATTCAATTCAATTCAGCTTCCAACCAGTCTTGTTCATAGAATATTTTCTAGCGCTGTGGTATTTTATTAAATGTCATTACTTATATTGAATGAATGAAAATGCAACTTTTTTTTCTATTTCTGTCCTTTTCCCCCATAATAAATTTTTAAAAGTAAAGAAATTGTAATATTGCATATTGTATCCTAGTCTTGGAAAGAGGGTGTCCTGAATTTTGGACTTGAATAAAAAAAAACATTTTTCTGAGATATATAGATGCGGACCTACACTTATCTATCGAATACACAGGATAGTAGTAACGTTGTGACTGATACAAAATACTATACTCATTTATAATTTCAAGAAAAATGTACCTAATTTATTAATTTTTTAATTAGGAAAAAGTTAAAAGTTACCAATTTGTATTTATGTAGTCCCGCCAGTAATCACCACGACCGGTGTTTGAAATAACTCTTGCTTAATTAAGTACAAAAAAATAAATAAATTCTCAGTCTCAAATTTCATATATAAAATGTATAGGTATCCATCTACCTAATTTTGTATTTAAGTACTCGCTCTAACAAAGATGGCGGTAGGGATTCTACGTACATTTTTATAATCGTAATTTTACATACCACATAAAGCAATTCTATGCATTTATTTTAACTTAATAAAAATAATTATCTCTATATAGCATTATACATGCATAAATACTGTTCTTAATTTTAATAGTAATGTTTATAAAAGTAACAAAAGAGCCTTAACAATCGTAAATATTGAAAACACTTATATGATCACTTTCACCTACCTCAAATATTTATACCCAAAAAATTTTTACGCTGTTTCTAACTTTTAAAACATAGAATATATCTTGTGTTATTTAAAAATAAAAAATCGCTTGAGATTTTTTTGAACAACTATCCTTCGCCAAACATTTCCGCCATCTTTCTTTTTTGTTCCTTTGACTATGACAGCTACTTATTCAGCCATTATATTTTGCAATTATTTTTAATCATATTATGTAAGATACTGGTAGTTATAAGACCTATCACTGTGTTTCACAATATGCACCACGAATATATTTAAAAGTTGAATTTTAGCAATGCTTAGACCACAACGACAAAAATATTTACATTTTTTTACTAAAAGCCACGTAAACACATAAAATATATCTTTTTCTTATAAATCTTTTTCAAAACATTGTTTTATAATGGTTATAACAAAAAATGTAAAACCATTCCAGGTTATTGATCTCTTACAAAGTTAACGAACAAAATAAAATCGTTACGTAGATACGTCCACAAAAGAAAACATGTTTCAGCTTCAGGCAACATTGTCTACCAATTTTTACGATTAATAAATTTATTATGTATTCATACACTGAATTGCGTTCGTCTTCTAATATAATATTTTTGCAGCGCATTTCTGTAAAAGCTATCGTGAAATTTTTGATAGACCTGTCGTAGCGCAGAGTCATATGTATGCGGCTTTTTGGGTGACAGCTTGAGAGTTCAATTCCTACTCGAGAAAATGAAATATTTTATAGTTTCATTCTATTAAGTTTGGTTAAGAGGCGAAGCGCGGCCTGTAGTTCCACTTGTACTTGCAGTTTCATGCTGTATCCCGCACATGGCAGGGCAGGCAGAGGGAACTTGGCAAGTATTGAGACCTCCTTCATAGTATATGCCGTTAAATTAAAGGTTTAATTTATAATACATTATAATAAATAATAGGAAAACACATAAGAAATCACCTGAGGAACAAATATTTTTTCAGTAAAATATTTGTTATTTCCATTTCTCCACTCTGGTAGCAAGGCAAAGAGTGGCATTGAGTTCCGCAGTTTCCAATTTGTCGGAAAGTGGGAAACGGAACGGAGTGTCTAACTCTAGGTTACTAATTGGCCTACCAATATACCAAGTGCGGGTACAGCGTGAAGCTAAGAATGAGAATGAGAAAGGTATATAATTGAGAATCTTCAGTATCTATATATAATTAATCATTTATTAATATTGAATATTAATTACATTATATCATGTGAGCTGATTAACTCAATATGAATTTCTATCAACTATAAATTTACAATTAAAATTTACTTTTTAAATCCGTTTTATATAAAACGTACGTTTTACTTTTTTGTTTTTATTTGTCTATTACGATCCATCTTGTTACTTTAAGGCGTTCCGAGAGTGTCAATTGAGCACTAACCACTTTGACTGAAAACACACAGAGGATATTGTACGGAAAAAAGAGATAATGTTACATAATAGCAGAAGAATAAATGTCAAAAAGAGATCCCGCTTAAATTATTATTGGGAATTAAAATAATTTGAGGTTATCGATTCTCGTGTGAAGTTGAATTCTTCACTTGAGTAAAAATAGCTTTTTTAAACAAAAAAGGAGCTCCACGCTGTGTCTTATTGCAAGGTAGATAAAAGGACATTTCGCTGCTCAGTTTCCGTCTATTTTTAACATTGTGTATTGAGTGACAGAACTCTACGCCACGCGTTGTCTTATTACCAGAGCACGAAAAATAGAAATCATTCCCACGAGTAAGAATCGAACCTAGAACCGTCCCGTTTACAGTTAGATGCGCCACGATGGCCTCATTATATTATTATTTATAAAAAAAAGTTCAAAATTATACCAATGTATGTTACTTATATAATATAATTATTTATTCACTAACAGAAATTAGCATTATACCATTATAATATACACCTATATCTTACATGGATGGATTACCATTATTTTTATAAATTCCTTTTTAAATTAGGCACATAAAAAAATACCATTTTTTTTTCATAAATTTGAAAGTGAAATAATAAAAACTCACACAAATATATAAATGTACATTTTTTTTCAACTTCACACGATCGAATCAGATGCCTCTTTGAAGTAGTAAATAAATAGTTCATAGGCCTTCTAGGGTCCTTGTAACACCTCATCTTATTGTTAATTTAAAGTTGAGTGTTAAAGTCCATATATTTATGAAAAAACTAGAATAATTTCATACAGTTATTTCAGTATAAATTAATATAATATGGTTTTTTCAGGATTAATACTTCTTCGATTAATACATATTTTAAATGAAACAATTTATTTATCCGGATTAATCGTGTATGTACAAATTTAAATATCTACCGACGTTTCGAGTACTTTGCGGTAGTGTGGTCACGATGTAGCGAATATTTTTAGGCTGTGAAACTAAATTATATATTTTTATAATTTTTAAAGTGTTATTCCACACTTAGGAAAGAAAAATATTACAATATAGCTAGCGTTATAACAAGCGTATAAAAATTTCGACGGAACTTGGTGAGAACGAATGGTTTAGTTGGTCAGAGAGCTTGGACGGATTCCAAGAGGCGCTGGTTCCTGCTTCGTTCAAATTTTTATACGATTTTAAATTTAGTACTAAATGGTATAATTTTTTATATGTAAAGTAGTTTCTGAGAGGACAGTAAAAACTGAAAATCATTCACATAACAAGCTTACTCATAGGAATTTAATATGAGTCTTTACTTTTCTTTAGACCTTAAAATTATTTCATGTTTCACGTTTTTTCTTTTACTTCACCAGTTCAAATTTTAGCTGTTCAAAACTAACGAGGTTTGTTAACGTGTTCATTTGTTCAGCTGCACTTTTATCGACATATATTTTGCTTTCTAGTTAGCACCCCTAAAATTATTAATTTTTCTGAATACTGTAAGTATAGCTCCATTACCATTAAGAAAATGACTTAATTCTTTCTTCTCCACTTTTCTCCGAATTTTGAAGACATCATATATTGACTGACGGAACTCATAGCCGCTCTTTGCCTCATTATTACGGCAACTAAAACTAGCCGTGTGATTCCGGCTTAGAATAGGATCACCCTGGTACTGATGGTGTCGTAAGAGGCGACTAAAGTACGAGTGGGAGAGTCACGTTGTCAGCAAGCCAACACGAATGGGCAGACTCGACCGGATTGTTACCACCCCCGGCATTTAAGACCGGCGTTAAGTAGTAGCTTTGGCTACTGCAATTCGTATTGGGTAATGCCGGGCCCCGGGGCCCATCAACCTTATAGACCAGCAACACTATATATATATATATATATATATATATATATATATATATATATATATATATATATATATATATATATATATATATATATAT
>DWMZ01001773.1:0-15507 GCA_018249855.1 Eueides tales michaeli
ATATATAAATATATATATATATATATATATATATATATAAATATATATATATATATATATATATATATATATATATATATATATATATATATATATATATATATATATATATATATATAAATAAAAATATAAAGCTATGTCCTTAAAATTAATTGGAAAGACTCGTTATACAATACGCATCAACTAACAATAAGACAGTTCCACAAACTTGGGTTAAGTTGAAATGTTTTTGAACTTAGAAGTGTTGTTACATTTTTGTATTAAAAAATAATAATCTTTTTTATTATAGCTTTACGGATGTAAAGAGGTACGCGGAGGGAACCTAGTGTACGCTGTTCCGCAAACACTACAAATTTTCGAGTAATATCGCGTTCAGTGGCAAGGCTCAACTGCAAAATAAAAATAATTAATTCCCCTTAGTTGGAATCGAACCTGTAGGTTAGGAACCAGATGTATAAATTAATTCAACTCAAACTGTGTTTTGGTTGAGGCCATCGTGGCCAGTGGTATACGGTTGTAACCGTATACCACTGGCCACGATGGCCTCAACCAAAACACAGTTTGAGTTGAATTAATATATACATCTGAGTTTATGTTATTAGATGGGCTCATATTGAGCCCATCTAATAAACTTGTTACTTGGTAATTGCGAAACAATGTCATTTGTGCACTCAAAATTAATACCAGTATTGATAATTAACGAGTAAGTACTTGCAGTATAACTCGTTAATTATTATAGGTTTTGTAATGGTTTCCTGTCCTCCTTTCATAAAATACGGATGACATATAAAAAAAAAACAAAAAAATCTAACGATTTGCTAATGTCACTATTCAGACGAAAGAAATAATTATAAACAAATCACGGCGTTGAGTTTAGCTTCCAAATTCGAAACATTTTGAAATTAGGTAGAAAATGGAAATAGAGCGTGAAGCTGCTTGGAGAGATCTTATACCTCATGTCGAGCAAACCTTAGACTTTTTCGAACGCATCCCAAAGATTTATTGTTATTCCATTTCCTTAACTATCATTTAGAAAATAACAATATTCACTTTTATTTATTGTTTCTTGCACAAATAATATGTACATTATAGTATCTTTAATTTTCACGATTGTTACACATTTTAAATGAAATTATTTTAACCGCATTAATCGCTTATATTGGATTTTAAACATTTTTAGAAACCCGGCGTTTCGAACTCTTTACGTCCGTGGTCACAAGTATACTGTGACCACGGACTACTGCAAGGTGTTCGAAACGTCGGGTTTCTAAAAATGCTTAAAATCCTATATACGTGATTAATCCAGTTAAAATTGTGTCATCTAATATGTACATGGTATGAAATATGCATCAAATAAACAATATATTTATTACTCCGTTTCTATAAATTTAACCTCGACGCTGAAGGGGAATTATGTCTCAAATTCGGTGGACACTTTCCACTGAAACCGGAACAAAACAAAGTGTCCTAACATTGGGTACTTACTTACTTACCCTGCTGACGTGCTAACGTGACGTAACGAAGAATGATGTTATAAGTTTGACTTGTCTAGGTATCTGTTTGTGGCACCGTTGCTTTGGACTAAATCGATTTGAGTGCTGTTTCTTAAGACTTGTTCATCACGGTGGTTCATAGTTATGTTTTATGAAAATTAGATCATTATTTTAAGAGCTACAAGCACTGCCGAGATGAGGTAGTGACTTTTTGGATCGAGAATTCGTTAAACAATTGAATTTAGTTTTTACAATTTCTGTACCTTAAAAGAAGAAACGTAACCCTAAAAATATTGCTTTATTCTTACGTTTGTATATTTGCTTCTCACGAATTCAATTCAAGCTAAATTTAACGACGACGAATATATGTTTTTTGAGTGTATGTAAAATTTATATTCGTAAACCTATCTGGAGTTTTGCTATTTTCATTCCTACATACCTCTCTCTAAACCGTCGAAAACTATTTTAACATAGGATCGATGTCCAAATCACAAAATTTGAGTCACGATACGTAAAATTTTTCTAACGTTCAAAAATATATTCAAATATCCTCGTTTGCTATGCGAAAGTAAAATGAAACAATTGAATAAATATTTCTTTGTAAGCTCTTTATACATTAGGAAACAATGTTATATATTTGAAGAGCTGAATAATATCTACAATTTCATAACAAAAGTTTATCATTTTCTTCGTCTTCAGATAATTGTGAAGTGTACTTCAATGGCTTAGTAATATTTGATTGTATCACGTAGGCAACTTCATTGTGTTATAAATTTATGCTTTTTTAGATAATTTAATTTTTAATAGTGATGAACAGTGTCTAAATGTAAACGCAATGATCATGGGTTCAATTCCGACTGGAGGGAATGTAATATTTTCATTTTTTCGTGTTGGCAACAAGACATAGAGCGCTAGTTAGTATTGCAATTTTATTGAAATATAACATTTTTACTATTTTTAAAGTGTTAACTTACACATAGGAATGAAAAATACTTATTTCAAAATGTATATGAACGTAGCAGGATTCCGCTGTGTAGCGCGTGGAAGAAAATTCCTACGAAACCGCACAGTAGAGGTGTGCCACTTATCCAGATGATGTGGATGGTATTTCAGTTTGTGACGTACTGTGCGGTTAGAAAATTCGGTGGCAGGTACCAAGTCAAATGGTTCGCCAGACCACTTATAGTGGTAAATGCGGTAGACAACATACAGCGAGGATACGCCTCTGCACAAAGCCAGAGTATCAAGCCCCTCACAGATCACTGGGTCCCCAACGATCCGGCTCGAATGGTTCAAGCTGATACTGTGATGCACCAGTCCGGAGGTTATAATAGTACTCCATATGAGGCCGAACCTGGGCCCTATACAGGGCCAAACGGTGTTTTGGCGTCAAGTACTGTCTCGCTCTGCTGATGACCCCCAGTTTCTACGAGACTAACTTAGCCTTGCTTTCCAGATGATCGCGATACATGCAGTCGCTCGAAAAGCTAAAGCTCAATATATTGATGTTGAGCGCGGTTTTAAACGGAGTGTTCTCAAAAACTGGTGACACGATAAATGGTTTTTTTTAGTGGTTAACGCGCAGACCTGTGTCTTATGGGAATTGAAGTTAACCAGGGTATTTTCACCCCATACGGAGACGGATCGAGGGATGCCTCAATGGAAGACACAAGCTTATTTCGGCACTGGTCCACGTTTTCCCGAGAACACAACATGGCAATAAATTCAGCCACTCAATATCTCGAAAATTCGGTGGACAATGGGGAACGTAGTGTCTCAATACGTTACCTAGTAACGCTCAATACTAAGTCCTTTCTACCTAGAGGGTGGAGTACTACTTAGTGTTGGGACTCTTGTAGAGTAAAAAATATTGATAGTCACGTCAGTTAATTACAATATACATTAATATAATTATAATATGTAATTTTAACTTAAATAATATTATTATGATTACGTCTCTTAATCAAAATTATCCAAAAAAAACCCTCCTAATAAATAAAAAAGCGCCCTAAGCTCGTCTTAGTGATTAAAAACATGTAATTAAAGGGTTGGTTGCCCGCCTCCGCTACATCAATAGACTATAATTTAACTACTTAGTTATCGCTTTATAGGAAATACGGTTCTGACGTAAAATTTTAACGAGCGCCGACACTTGAAGACATCGCCGAATACCAGGGAGTAACCGAAAATGAAGTTTATAAACTTCATTATGGTGATAATATAAAGTCACAGATCCAATATCTCTCAAATGTTCAACATTATATAATGTTTGAGATGTACGTAGGTTTATACTTCAAATGCTTTCATACTCCATCCTATTAATATTATAAATGTGAAAGTTTCGTCTGCTTCCACACGGAAACTAATGAACGGATTTTGATGCAACTTTATGATAATACAGTTTATATATTTGAATAACACAGGCTACAATTTATCTAAAGATTTTGACGAAGCCGCGTGAAAGACGCTATTATTATACTATATGTTATATACATATAATGACATTGCCATAACTAGAGGATTGAACTGAGATATATGAAACGATATTGATTTTGATATGATTAATTAATATTTAACTCTAACACAGATATAGTGACTTCGTTAGATAAAGCTGAGATTTAAATATAAACAGCGACAGGCGGTCGTGACACACCTTGTGTCTGTAAAGGTGATGCTTGTGGGTTAGTTTTCACCCGGCGGAATTAATTGTTTTCCACGCCCTGGAAAACAAGACAAAACGCGGCGTTAAGATCCGCACTCCAACACTCCATCACCCGTAAATTAGGCATCGTAAATTAGGCATGGCTGTGTTATTACTACGTTCTAAATAATATTACTACTAGGTGCTACCCTTCTATAAGCAGGATAGTGTGATACTAAATATTCTCACCCATTTACTTTACTACAACATTCCCATTCCAAGCTTTGTAACCGCCCGCCATAACTTGATGATAGATCCATAATACATTCTGTAGTCGTGCGAGTTCCTTTGATGAGCGCTGTACCCAACAAATAATAAGCACTTTGCCAATAGCGCGTTTGAGCTTATCACTGTAACTCCTAGTGTGTGATATGAGTTGCTGCACGTAAATAACGTTTTACTAAAAATAAGCTTTTTACGTGCTTGTAGTTGAATTTACATATTAATGTTATTATAAAGCCCTGTCGTGGTGCAGGGGTACAAGTGCGTGACTGTAAACAACAGGTTGTTGGTTCGATCCCCACTAAATGAAATATTTAATATTTCCAATTTAAATATTTGTTGCCTTCATTTCTTCACTCTACTAACAAGGCTTTGAGTTCCGCTACTCGACACGCAATGCCTCAATTTCAGCGGAAAGTGGAGAACGGAAAAGAGTATCTTAACACTAGGGTCTCTAGTTCTTTCTGTTTACCCTGCCTTGTGTTGTGCTGTTGTTACAGCGTAAAGCTAAAAGAAAAAATATTTTAAAGAAATTTATCTTTCATGAATAAAATTGTCTCTATGCGGTAATTATGACGCAGCAGCACAGCATCAGACCGTTAAATCGACCAGTGCGAGTTCACTTCTCGCTACTTTTTTATAAAGGTAGGGTGGTCTTGTCGTTCCGCCAGTCAACATTCAACACTCAATGTCTGTATAAAATGGGATGGAAAATGGCTAACGGAGTGTCTAAACATTAGGTTCTCTCAACTTTCCTAGTATTTTTAGGGTGTCACAGTGAAGCCGATCATCAATTCAAAGGCATTCATTATGGATTCATTACGGATTTGGAGAACAAATATAACTGTTATTGAAATAAAATGCTTAATTTATGAAAGATTAAATATTATAATATTGCGGCTTTGATAAAACCTTTTGATATTATTTTCTTTTCCGTTGCGTACGTATTAAAAGCAGGCATATGTATTTCATTTTACTCTTTTGAACTGTATAGATATATTGCTTCACGCATCGGTAAGGTAAGTAATGGAAAATTAATGGTAAGACTTGGTTATACATGCATCGTCCAATTTTTGATATATTGTGTGATAACTCGCAGTTTAGTCTCAGAGGTGGAGAATAGGATAATCATGCATCGTTTGCTGCTAGACGCTGCACTATTATTACTATATAGAGAATATAGAGTTTTAAACAAAAGAACGTCAAATTATAAAAGTACTTACACATTTTTGCGTCAAAAACTTATAATTTATTATTAAATTAATATTAAAACTGTCCTAAATTAAAATAATACATATATTATTCTTTATAATTGAACATGATATATATATATTTTACTATTCTATTATGTAAATTTTCTACATCTCACTTAAGTTATTATTATATATAAAAAACATTGCGTTAATATTCTTTGGGATGTCAGCGTAACGTCTCTTGATAATATCTTGCAAATAGACTGAATGTTATAATTTGAGGCTTGTCGTAGCGCAGTGGTAAAAGCCTGCAACTGTAAACTTGATGGGCTGTGGGTCGATTCTCATTCGAGGAAATTAATTATATTTTAATATTTTCAATATTTAGAGTTCGGCCACCCAGCACGCAATGCTTCAATTTAGCAGAGAGCGGGAAGAGGAAGAGTCTAAGGAGAATGGAGTGTCTTGATACTAAGTTCCTTAGTTTCCTTTGCCTGTATCCGCACGTAGCGAAGAAGGTGCGGGAATAAAAATATTAAATATTTACATATCCTCGAGTGGGGATCGAACATACAACCTGCTGTGTTTACAGTCACACGCTTGTGCCTGTGCGCGACCACTGGCCTTACGATTTAATTAATTTTAGTGATCAACCGAAAGTTACGTTTCGGTTTCGTCCGAGAATTCGAGTTTCGGCCATAATTTCGGTTTCGACCAGAAACCAGTCGAAACTTTCGGCCACGTCGAAACTCGAGTGTTTGTCAATTATCATAGTCGTCCACTACGCCCGACCGCCGACACCCTACTTGTTCGCCTCTTTCATCTTTGGAATCTGATTGTTTTAAAACTATAATATGAATAAAAACTGTCAGGAATTTTATAAATGAAAATCTGAATCTGAACGATTTTATTAACATATCCAGGTTCCCTCCATCTGTCTTCTCTTGCGGACAGACTGAGTTCCGCTGCTTACGCTGTTAGAAAAGTGAGGCAGCTTACGGATATGATACTGCTCGGCTAGTGTACTTTAGTTATTTTCATAGCATATTGCCCTATGGAATATTATTTTGGGGCAATGCTACAGATATAGAATCTATATTCGTAAATCATAAAGAACAATCTGCTCCATTTAAAAATCTCGGAAATCCTTGAGACAAATTAAAAAAAGAACGAGTATTCATATGGTTGTATCATAGTACTTATACAGTAATATATTCTTGTTTGCAAAAATATTCATAATTATTTTAGGAACAGCGAAAGACATGATATTAATACAAAACAATCGTGAAAATCAAAGATACTATTAAGTAAAAACCAGCTAATTACTCCCAGTTTCCTTCCCCTAAAAAGTTAATAGATCTTTTATGAGACATGGTTCACGTATGTATAATAAAATTCCACAAGTGACATGTGAAAGTGAAAAATATATTGTTGGGCAAAGCCTAATTTAATCTCAGTTCAATTCAAGGCTATTATCATGATAAGAGTGCGTGAGATTAAATGCTGTTGTTACTCACTCAGGAAGCTAATTATTTTATACATTTCCTTTGAGTTCTATTTTGAAAGGAGCAACTGTTGAGTTTCTTGCCGGCTCTTCACAGCAGACCCGCCTTCCTGACCGGTGGTAGCTTCCTGTAAGACTGACACTATTGACAATTCCATGTAAGTTCACGATTTTAAAGTGCTTACAATGGCCTAAATGAATAAAGAATATTTAAAACTTTAATTTTGATAACGTTTAGAATTGTATTATCATTTTATTTCATTTAACTCTATTTAATCATCTGAAACAAAAACATTGAAATACACTGGATACATACTAAAGTATACAATAGAAATTTTAAATAAGTTAAAGTAAGTTTTGGTGTCGGCCGAAACTAAGTGCGAGACCGAAAGTTCGATTTCGGTTTCTGTTTCGGCTGAAAATACTGTTTCGGTCGGTCACTAATTAATTTAGTGTATTATGAACTAGCTTTTACCTTCGGCTTGTTCCCGTCGACAAATTGTTAACTGAGAGCTGTGTGTCAGACAATATATTCTAAATGCTCTTGGCTATTATGATGGCAGGTATAGCGATATACTTCGATAAATGGAATATTGAACACAAACTTTACCATCGTGAATGACATTTTCAAATTTGACTTAAAATCGCAATATAACAAAATATAAAGACAGAGAAGAAACTCTGTTTAAATAAAAAAAAAATTAAAGAATAAAATTATTTTCGAACCAATGATTCCAGAAATTTGTGCGTTAAACCAAACTCTTCATCAGTCAAGATCATCTTAAGTGTTATAATTATTGTTTGTGTATATATTATATGTAAAGAATATATATAATTAGTAAAGAAGACAAAACCAAACACCATTACGAAACCATTAAATTACGCCGCCCAAAAGTGGGGATCGAAGTGTCTTAAAGTATTAAGACACTTCCTCTTCTTTCGTATTAAGACGATCCCCGTGTCCCTATACCTATCCTGTTATGTCAGGGATACAATAAAAAGCTAGTAAAAAAAATAAGAACCAATATTATATTTGAATATTCAAAGCCAGCAATTATATCCATATTTGAAAGGAAGCAATTGCACATAACGTGAATAGCAATATCCTAGAATACTTTATAGAATGTTTTTTACTAGATGATATCTATAGCGTTCCACGACAAAGAATCGTTCCTGTTATAAGACTACTTTTGTGTATTTCTTCAATGTGATATAGGATAAAACGGGATTTACACGTTAAAATTTATTTTGTGTTATATTTTTTTATTTTTGCTTCTAATACTTTTTGGATGTAGTGGCACGTGTTGTCAAGTACCACAGTAATAGTTGTTAAGTAGTGTGGATAATATGTTTGTGGGCTTGATCCCTATTTGAGGAAATGAAATTTTTAATATTTTCATTTCTTGGCTCTCTAGTAACAGGAAGGCCTCGATCTAAGTTGACTCTTAAAACTCAACAAAACGACCTTGATTACGCACGGAGTGTCTTAACACAATGTTAGTGTGAATACAGCATGAAATATAATAAAGTGAAATTAAACTTTATTCATCCATAATAAATCAAGAAATTCTAGATAACATAACAATACATCTAATACACTTGACGATCTCTCTCCATTAGGTGTGTTGCGTCTGAATGCATGTGTTAGGTCGGCCACTTGACTGTCGCCCCATTTGACCTATTTTAATGAATTATATTAATCGGCTCGTCTTCACAAGCAATAATTGCCACTTGATTATATTGATTTGGTCACTTTCACAAGTATCTTGTATTATATTTAGTAGAGTAAATTTAACCTGGTGTTAATGTACGCCGTTCTCCGTTTGGGACGCTCAGTCTGGGGTGACGCAAGTCATCGCCGTAATATGTCACCACAGTGAGAAAATGTAGGAGGCGCGATGCCTCTACGATCCGTCATATTTATTTATTTACATCTATATTTACATCTATACATCTATATGTGTATCCTGCAAAAATAATGTTGGGCATTCCGTGGCGCAAACATTAAAAAAAGACAACTTGACACTTTTTTAGGAACTCAACTCCGTGTGTCGTCTTGTTGTCGGTAAATTGCCCCAAGTGGGAATCGAATCCACAACCGTAGAACCGCCTACAGTGGAAAGTTGTACTTGTGGGCGGGCCACATCTGGCTCAGTAAATATTCGAATTTCCTCCTCGCGTTTGATATGAGACATTTAATAGGCTTCAATTTTAGCCAATCAACTATCCGGACTAACTAAAAATATTTGTAAAAAGTTTCTTGATTTTTTGTAAAATAAATATAAATGTTCTGCCATTTTCGGTATTTTTTTTTATAAATTTATTAAGAAAAATGTTATGTGCGTATTCCTTGAACAAATCAACAACTTAATATAAGTAAGTGACAGCCTTATATAGATATCTATTTTTCAGTAGAACTCAATAGCTGTTGGAGCTACTAAAATTAAATAACGAAGTCATATAGAAGTAGAATCAGGAATATGATTCGGTTATACTCGTCACTACCGGCTGTGACGAACACAACGAAAATTTAATAAACTGATCTGCCAGACCGTCCGGCGATTTTGTTTTTACTGTTCTTGTTACCTGCCTTTTGGAATGCTATATCAAATCTCACATATGTACTAGTTTTCTATTGAACTTTCATTGTATAACAGCTTTTCGTTTTTTTTTAGCGATTTACGTTCGTTTTAGATATTGCACGGTTATCCTGACATCTAGTTGAGATAAATTTTATTATATTCAATGAAATTTATCTTATCTAGAGGCCTGTCGTGGCGCAGCGGCACAAGCGTGTGGTTGTAACCGACAGGTTCTGGCTTTGATCCCCAGTCGAGGAAATGCAATATTTAATATTTTCAATTTAAATATTGAATGTGTCATTTTCTTCGCTCTGGTAATAGGGAAAAGCGCGGCGTTGAGCATCGTCACTCAACGCAATGCCTCAAAATTCGGCGGAAAGTAGGGTACGGAAGTGGAATGGAGTGTCTTAGTACTAGGTTTCCGGGTTCCCTCTGCCTACCCTGCCTTGTGCGGAATACAGCGTGAAGCTAAAAAAAAAAAGAATAATTTGAGAAAGAATTCAATATTTGAGAAAATAATTGTAAATACCAATAGGTTGGCTTCTATTGAGGTACTAGTAACACAACCACAGCGTTGTTACTCGTGTCGTAAAGTATTTATTTTAGATGCAACGTGATGCAGCGGTATAGCGTCTGACAGCAAGGTCTGGCTTTTATCGCAACGATTATGGGTTCGATTCACACTCGGAGGACAGAATTATTCTTTTTTACTTCGCACTAGTACTTAGACAAATCGCGGCGTTGAGTTCCGATTTTCAACACGTAAAATAAAAATATCGAAAATTTGGTCTCCTCTGCTTTCTCTGTTGTATGCGAGATGGACAGCATGGAGTATTAAAAACAATGTAAAATTTTCAAATAAATGTATTTTTTTACTACCAACTATGGATTTCACATAGTCACAAATTGCACTACTAAATATAATTTTATAACGTGTATTCAAAAATGACTTTCACATAGGTGAAATATTTTTAAAGGCAATATTTTACGTAAATTTATTTATCACTTATATCAGTTTTACAAAAGCTTTTTATTGTATTGCATAAAATGATTGAATAAGACCCCGTACCGACGTAAATAAACAAATTAACAAAATTTATTATTCAAAAGATCCTCAAGCTCAGTTCTAACGTATGCACTAAATAACAAAGGAGTATGGAAAATGGGCTTAATTGCGTCCACCGTCGCGTCGCGTAGTTGTCCAGCGCTCGTACAAGATATTCTATTTTGGTTATACTGTAGACGTGTACAAACACATATATGTACGAGTACATCCGTATTATTGGTATTAAGTGTGGTTCTTTTAGATATTATTGATTGGTGTTTGTGGTGTTTTGTATTAATTAGACTTTTTAAGCTTCACACTGTGTCCATCCTGCATATAGTTTCTCTTGCTCAGGTCTCAGGTTCCCCTAACAGGGTATTCAGAGGGAACCTGAGAACCTAGTGTTAAATTTCGTTCCCATAAAGCCTCTCGTTTCTCACTCTCCACCGTATTGTGGAAGAATTGTGGATTGAGTGTCGAAAGTGAACGCTGCACTTTGCCTAGTAACCACAGCCAAGAAATGAAAATATTCAATATTTCATTTGATTTAACGAGAATCGAAGCCACATGTATCATTTACAGAGGAAGCAAGCTAGTGCACTATGCCTCGTGTAACTCTGGCATCAAATATATTTTTTAGTCCTGAGTAAATTAAATAAAGCGTTAATTATTAACATTCTTGTGACTTAGTTGGAAGTTTATCACTCGGATCGTGATGATAGTAGGTTTGTATCTAGGCATTGCTCATATTTAAAATATGTGAATATTACACGTAATTTGTACCTGATGTATATTTAGTGGGGTTTCGATGTCGTGGCGCTGGAGCTCAAGTGTGTGACTGTAAACGCGACAGGTTGTGGCTTCGATACCCACTCGAGGATATGAAATATTTAATATTTTCAATTTAAGTATTTCATATTTTCATTACTTCGCTCTGGTAACAAGGCAAAGCGTAGCGTTGAGCTCCGCCACTAAACATATAATGCCTCAAATTCGGCAGACAGAAACGGAGTGTCTTAACACTAGGTTCCTAAGTTCCCTCTGCCTGCCTCGTGCGGGATACAGCATGAAGCTAAGTGAGTGAGTGAGTGAGTGAGTGAGTGAGTGAGTGAGTGAATGAGTGAGTTAATTTATATTCTATGTATTCTTTTAGTTTCTCGATTTATTCTGTACTAGCGGACACACATGGCTTCGTCCACTTCAACTACACTATATTATATATAAATACTATATAGGTTTTAAATTTAAGTAATATAGTGTAGTTGAAGCGGGCGAAGTATTTAAGGAAAATTAATTAATTATTTTATTAAAATGGATTTCTACTTGGTTATGTAGTAACTTGTATAACAGCAAAAACTCAATTACAACAAGTTGCCATATTCTTATATGCATAAGCACTTTTGTGCTTTCAGCGACGATTATGCGTCGTCCGATGTGATATCCTTGTTGTTTGTTTATCGCATTAGATTCGCTCGTTCGATTGCGAAACTCAACGCCGCACGGTGTTTTATTATTAATAGTATTATTAAATTTCTGTATCGATCATCCGCATCGTATAACGTTTTCTCAGATAGGAAATTACCCTATTAACTCCAACCGGCAGTGCTTAATTAAATTTAGCTTAATTGGTGTTGGTTTACGCTACGTGTATATTTAGTGTGTAAATTATGTCTATGTAGGTTTTAAGTGTTGTACCATAGTGTTGTTATTAATAATTTGTAGAAATTCATTTTTTATTGAGAAATATGGGTTACATTTATATTATTATTATTTTAATTTAGATCTGTATTCCGCACAAGGCAGGGTAGACAGAGGGAACCCGGGAACCTAGTGTTAAGACACTCCGTTCCACTTCCGTTCCCCACTTTCCGCCGAATTTGAGGCATTGCGTGTTGAGTGGCGGAACTCAGCGCCGCGCTTTGCCTTATTACAAAAGCGAAAAAATGAAACATTAAATATTTAAATTGAAAATATTAAATATTACATTTCCCCGACTGGGGATCGAACCTAGAACCTGTCAGTTACAGCCACGCGCTTGTGAAGCTGCGCCACGACAGGGGTACAGCAAGATACAGCAGCGTGAAGCCAAAAAAAAAAAAAATTAGATTTGTCAATATTTTTGACATATCAATAAAATTTTCTACAAGGTTTTCTAAGAACTTTTAAGTTATTTATTTATGTTTTTTCATTATTTTATTTTAAATCCTGGCGCAAAAAGAAGGGTGTTATAAATTTGACCTGTATGTCGATCTGTTATTGGTAGCACAGCTCCGGAGTGAATTCACCGGTTTGAGTGCGATTTTATTTTAATCGAAAGCTTTGTTGATCGCGGTGTTCCTTAGCCAATTAAGAGCTTATGTTTTATGAAAATCGCAATTAGTGGCTTAAGAGCCACAAGCACTTTGTCAAGATGTAGTATTGATTTTTTGATTCAGAGTTTTTGGTTCATTGTAAAATTTAAAAAAAAACAAGTAATTGTACACAATTTAAGTATATTTTACTCTTGTTTCAGATTTGTCATACTGAAGTATGTAAGGCGGGATTTGATCAGTAGCCTGCCGCTACCCCGGCGGCTCCTCGACTACCTGAGCGCTACTCACTATTACTCGGAGCTGTTGGCCGAAATCTAAACATTTTGTTGTTTTAACTTATTCCAGAGGCAGTTGATGATTTTTTCTTATATTCTGCTTGTTTTTTTTTCGTATCTTTCACAAGAATTATCCTTTTTGGTATTTAAATTAAGTCATTGAAAGTAAATTTTCATACCTTTTAAAGATTATGTTGCGATTTTTAAATGGGAAAATTAAATCTAAAGATTAAAATGCCTCTGAACACAGTTTTTTTTTAATATCTGTACACATAAAAACTTTTTTGAAATTAATAATTTATATATTTAACTCAATAATTATCTTTCCTCATTTGAAACGACTAACTTGTCTATGAATACGAGCCTTAATTCAAGAGTAGTTCCCTTGCTTTCATAATACGTCCAATATTTTCTTTATTACAACTGTAAGACCTATTGTAGTATTTATTGAACAACTTAAAGTAAAAAAACTTTTAGCACAAATCTCTTAAACGATATGTAAAATATTTACAACTTCACAATAGACCTTTGAACATTGATATGCTCTAACATAAAAAAATATAAAAAAGAAATGATAACGTTTTATTTTCAAAGGAATATACTTATATATTTTCTTCAATATTTTACATATCGTTTCCTTCTAGAAGTCTACCTTTTTTAATAATTTAAATCTTTATATTAATTAATCCAGGCTGTGTGAGCTAAGCAGTATTATATTGTTATCTGTATCAATATATCTTTGACGTTTGGGCAATATTAATTGTAATATGTTTTTAATATTATCTGTGTAATCTTTATTAGGGCATAACTATGTTTTGCAATTCTTTTTTGAATTGCACAACAATTATTCTATTTTTTAAATGTATATTTTATCTGTATGCTGTATATATTTTTTATCCGTACCCAGTAATTTATTTTATGTTCTATACTAACTTTTATTTATCAAATTAATCTATTGATTATTAAAAACATAATGATTGATGATTTTTGTTCAATGAAAGTAACGTTTTCATGTATTATATACGATACACACATACACACACACATATTTATATATATATATATATATATATATATATATATATATATATATATATATATATATATATATATAAGTAGGTAGTATTTTTAATTTTAAAAATATTAATTTTCAAACGTCATCAACCAAAAGATAAACAGTAGTATAATGTTTTTAGTGAAATTGTAATAGCTCAATATAAAAACACATTATTTTATCATAAATATTTGAAATATCCATTTTATACGACGCCTACAAATAGACATATTAAAGGTACTGTACAAAATGTACGTCGCAACAAAATATGTAATGTTCTAATAGAAATTTCTCTTTTTATAAAGATAGTAATTTTTGTAAGATACTTCTAACGGTGGTCATAAAATCGTATACTAGGGTATCGTTTCCTTGATTATCTCTATAATATTCTTTAGTATATGTGTTTGTTACATTATTCATGCTAAATAATTGCGTCTGGAACGATTTTGATGAAATTTTGTATTTGTATCCTAGAATATCTGGGATATTGAAAATACAATGTGGCCATATAGATCGTCAGTCAGCGTTAATAATCAGCGAAAATATAAAAACCCAGAAAATGAATGAAATAATATTGCAAATTATGGATAAGATATCACATTTAAAGTGGTGAACGTTTCAGGCGGGGCTGCTTGCGGTCCCGCTGGTATTCTTAACTTATATAATAAAGAGGGCGTCGTGGCGACGTTTGTAGGTTCGATTCCCGCTCGGGAAGTGAAATATCTAATATTTTCATTTCCCCGCCCTCGTAGCGCAAATCGAGTTCAGATGCTCAGCATGCAGTACCTCACTTCGACAAGGGTCCATGTTCTGTTTGCCTGCCTTGTTATATGACTGAAAGAATGACAAAAACGGAAAAGGCAAAATCGAAGAAATACATAGATATTAGTATGCGAAAAGTTGTAACAGTGAAGAATTATATATCCAAAAATATGTCCATTTGTAGGCAATATTATAAAAAAATCACTTGTATATTAACTGTTGTAATAGTTTCAATGTTTTATTTATATTCTAGTAAACTCATATAATATGTACTAAAGCGCACCACATATATACACACACACACACACACACACATACATACATATATATATATATATATATAAATATATATATATATATATAT
>DWMZ01001774.1:0-15504 GCA_018249855.1 Eueides tales michaeli
GGCAAGAACATGTCATTTGTATGAAAATACGCTCACTTCTCACCGAGTCAGTATTGAAATATATCGTTTGGAAACGTGGAAATTTATGTTGGAACTTTAAAATGTATGTTGGGTATCCCTCGAGTAGTACGCTTACAGTCGCTTACTTGGGCTTCTGCGCTACGACAGTGCTCCAGACAAACTTTCTTATTTTATAAAATATTCAAATATATACAACCGGTTTATATTATAGTTATTTTGGGCTTTAAAATACTAAAGTAGCCGATTAACGACTAGGAAATAATACAAATATTATTTTTTCTTTTATTTACGATTATTTTTCTTGGTGCTCTTGCAGCTTAAGATACGACTTTCGGAAGAATTAAGTGTTTAGTTCTCCCAGTTTTTTTTTCCTTTTGGTTTCATGGATACTTCTGCATATCTTACTTTTTGATAAAAATCGAATTTTGACTGTTTCTAAAGTATTAATCCACAATTACGAAAAAAAATGTTTATATAGAAAACGGATAATAATTTTAATGCGAACTACTGAGAACGTATGGCTAAGTAGTCAGAGTGCTTGGTATCCAAGAGGCACGGGCACAAATTCCGATACGTCATTTTTTTATGCGTTTTCTAAATAAGTATAAATCGTGATTTTGTGTGAAATTGAATACGCTCTTTTTAAAAATAAATGGTGAATGAAATGGCTATTTCCATAATATTGTAAGAATACAATTTTATTTCCATATAAAGAATGATTAAATAAAATTAAAAATATTTCAATAAAAAAATCCATTAAAATACCGTGTGCCGTGCCAATGGGTAATTTTAAACAATTATATGAAACCTTCGTTTTCGTTTTCGTCGAAAAATGCCAACACCGTTATGGCACTGTGGGAAATATATATCTGATTATATACGCTATGATGTGAATTCGAATTACACTACATTTATTAATTTGAATTTCTCGCTCTGGTTACGCAAATCGTGGTACTAAACTCCGTTGATCATTTTTTTTCCATTTCCTCCTTTTTTCAATTTTCTCCTAAATTAGATGTATCTGATTTGGGAGGAAATTGAAAAAAGGAGTGACTTGACACTACCTATACTGATATATAACGTGAAGCTAAAAAAGCCTATACAAACCATTCTTTTTAACTTTAAAATGGCAGTGTAGGAGGTAGAGGGAACTTGAGAGCCTAATGTTAAGACGCTCCATTCCTATTCCCGATTTTCTCCAAAGTAACGAAACTTTCCACCTCGTTTTGTCTTATTACCAGAGCAGAGAAATGGAAATATAAAATATTTCATTTCCTCTAATGAAGATCGAACCCACAACCTGTTACATTTACAGTTCAACGCATGTGACCCTGCGTTACAAGCCTTAAATTTCCATTACAAGCCTTAAATTTCCATTTCATTTCTAATCATTTTACATTAAAAATAGTGGAGCTAAGTAAGCAAACTACGTAGAAACATTGTCATAAACTAGAAATTAGGAATTTATCGGTATTTTGCCCACTGGCAAGCACAAAGTTACTCTTACATAATGAAACTCCTTTGTTTCGATATTATCAACAAGCTTATGTTAATAACATACCTTGAAAGTTTTGGTCTAGCTACACAAAAGTAGCAAAATGGTAATGTAAAGTTAGAAATTTTAGTCTTCTCTGTGTATTTTTAAAGGCTATAAGAGAGTGATTGTAGATGACAGTAAATGTAAACGCGGTAGATGTAGGTTTGATATTCACTCGGGGGAGAATCATTCACTTAACAGGCAAAGTTACGAAAGTGATGACATTCGACCTTTTGTCTCTACACTTTAATATTAGTTCCACCTTAACTTTGCCATATTTTATATTTCATTCAAGATAATTCTTTAGAAGCAAGAAACTAAGTGTTTTTTTTAATTGTTTTTACACTGTGGACATGGTCTGTACGCTGTACATTTTGTTCCATTATTAGTTTCTTATAAATATATTTTTGACATTTATTAAAAATATATTATGAAACGTAGTTATATCAATAGGTTTGCTCTGCTCATCTTATACAGAAAAAAGGATAAAGCTGTAATACCATTGTATTTACAGTATTACCTTAAGCTTCAATAAAAAATTTCAATTTTCTTCCATAAAACGGTCGTAATTTTCAAAAGGTAGCTAAAAGGAAATATTCACTGATAAAGAATTATAATATTCTGTTCAAACACGAAATAATTGTTCGTACATATAGTTGAAATATATCATATTAAATATTAAAATTGTTTAACCTTTAGTCACGATTTATGTCTAATTTAGTCAGTAAACACGAACCCTATTTCGGTTTAGCGCTCAACGTCTCGTGGGACAATGGGGCTAGAACATATCATTTGTATGAAAATACTCTCACCTCTCACCGAGTGAGTATTGAAATATCTTGTGTGGAAACGTGAAAACTTATATTGGAACTTTAAAATGTATAATGGGTTTGTCTATGAATTTTTTAAAAGGTTCAAATGTAGGTTCTGAAATATTTACAACATGTTTAAAGTGATATTCCATACTTAGGAAAGAACACTTTTAGAAAAGTTATATAACATATATGGTAGCCGGTTTTGAACCCGCGCCTCTTTAGGAACCGTAAAGTAAACTAGGTTGTCCAAAAAGGTACGGGTTCAACACCTGCTATATTATTTTTTTATATGTTTTCTAAAAAAGTAGATGTTAAAATAGAAAGTTCAAAATGAGATTTTAAATCATTTGGTTATTGCTTAGATTCGCAAATGGCAGGATAGGCAAAGGGAACTTGGGAACCTAGTATTAAGACAGTCCGTTGTGTTCCCCATTATCCACTGAATTAGAGCTTGCCTTATTAACATAGCGAAGAAGTAAAAACAATATAAGTATCTAAATTTTAATTTTATATTTATTAAATTAACTTACATCAAAGTGAAGTCTCTCTGAAGTCACTCACCAAATATACAATATTAGTGTTACAATATCAAATTATTTTGCTAAATGACTCCATTATAGGCCAAGTAGAAACTCCGTTATTAAAACAAGACCTCTCTTATGTTTGCGAAATTGAATAACGTTCGTTCGTTCGTTCTGAATAGCTGTGTACTAAGTTTTATAATAATACGATCTTAATATTATATAAATAAGATGCTCTAATGAAAAATGAGCTAACTTAGTTTTTATCAGACAAAAGTGATTGAAGGTTCAAATTTGTGGTATTAAAAGATTTTTTTTTCATAATATATTATTTAAGTAGGCAATGAGTTTGTTTCTTAGTCCTTGATTCTCTCATTATGTTCAATACATAATATGTTAAAGCCTAGTGAAAGTGCTAAAATGAAAATATTTGCACTCTATACGACATGAATAAAAAAAATAAATTTACCTTTAATTATTTTTAGGCAGTAAATTAGTAGCGTAAAATCAAAATCAAGATATTCCTTATTCGATTAGAACATTACAAGCTATTTTGAATTGTCAAATTACCTAGAGATATCTGTAGGAAGCTACTACCAGCTCAATAGGCGGGTCTGCTGATAAGAAGCGGCAAGAAACTCAACAGTTGCCCTTTGGAAATATCACATTGGTTGTAAACACGATAATTTCTTATTACGACAGTGGTCAGTGATTTTTTAAAAGCTTTATTTTAAAAAGAAGTAATATAAAGGAAGTTCATAAATTGTTTGGAAAATTGCATTAAAAGGAAAAAAAATACTATATACTTTGTATCAATTTATTAACTAGATTAATTAAATACTTAATATATATTTTTTATTCATTTACTCCTTTATTTATTGAGTCAAAACAGTAATACATTTTAAACATTCAAGAAATTCAAGACAAAATGAGAGAAAATTGATTCAACCAACTTCTCATATAGCATGATAGAGACCACAAATGATGTCTTGAAGTGACATTCTATTCCGATGTCCGTTGGAATAAGACATTAAAATAACAAGACATTCTATTTTCCTCTGTCCGCTAAGACGTTACACTTTTCGCTTTCGCACTTTCGCTAAGACGTTACACTTTTCGCTGTTCGACTGAATCATGTATTTTAATTGTATGACATTCCATTTTCCACTGTATGCTCGAATAAGATACTGTTGTCTAAGCTAATTAGATATGAGAATAATTAGGCACTACATTTTTTTACTTTTCAAATTGAGAAAAAACCAAATTTAATACCATCGTAATTACCATCAGCCTCTCCCTACGCCATAGTGGCCTCTAGGAGTTAAATCATACATAAATCTGAATCAATCATATTCAACAGCTATGTATATCATTAAATAGGACCGCAGTGGTTGATTACAATTCGTTCTCATTTAATGAATGCCAATTAATTTGTGGTTTTCAAGTATTATTGTTTAAATTGATTTGTATATAAATATTATATGATGTATGTATATATTATTATTTTTATGTTAGGCATTAGGGCACAAACGTGTGACTGTTAACGCTACAGGTTGTGGGTTCGATCCTCATTCAGGATTAAAAATAAGTAATATTTTTAAACGAAATATATTTTAATTTTTTTGCTTTATTTATTTGATGAGATGGCGAAGTGCGGCGTTGAGTTCCGTTAATCAGCACGCAATACAAAGTCGGTAAAAAGAAACTGAGTGTCTTGACACTAGGTTTCCAAGTTCCCTTTGCCATGAACTTACATGAATGTAAAAAGAGATCACACAGCAAAGCATCTGTGCATAAAACTGACGGTTCTGAGTTCGATACCTACTTTGAGGTACGAATTATTTAATTGTTTCACTTTAGTATTGTTACCTTAATTAAATTATTTTTTATTTAATTTTTAAAAATATTTGATGTTGGGTTCCGTATCTCAACGGGCAATACATCGATAAATGGGCGGCAACTTGGGAACAGATTATTTCGCTATTTTTTTTTCAGTTTATCGCAATATCCCGTATGTAGTAGGGTAGGCATAGGGAACCTCAGAACCCAGTGTAAGGACACTCCGTTCCGTTCCCCTCGGCACCCAGTTATAGCACCTAGATAGACTCAGTTTAATATTCTATTATTATATAATAAAAGCATGTCAATATCATTTTATATCTAATATTGTTTTCTCGTAACCCACATATTACGCTCGTGTGATCCTTTATTCTAATAAAATTAAAATTAATACTGAGCTTGTTGTACGGCTATTTATTTATGTACTAACCTTGAATTGAAATCTTTAAACAGTGTTCTTTATAAAAACACCGTTTAAAGAGTTTTCACGTAAAAGTGAAATAAATTTATATCTAACTTTACAATTTTACACAAAAAAAATGTACGAAAGCCGTTAAAAACTATGATATTATATATCTCTACTTTTTTATCTTCACATTATATTCGGCACTTGTCGCGGCAGGCAGAGGAAACTTGGGAACCTAGTGTTAAGATAATCCGGTCTGAAATGAAAATATTAATCATATAATTTCATAATATTAAACAGTCCAGTACTTAGAGTGGGGATCGTTCGGAAGATCGGATTAACAGTATAAGAGATACAAGAACCTTGCCATCCTTGCCATGTACGGGATAAGGCGATAAATTAAAAAAAGCGTATTTCTTTTTTTTTGTGTCATGATTTATCACGCATTTTAAAAACAGAAACCACAACCTATCGCGTTTACACACACGCGTGTCTCTTCACTACGACAGGCCACAAAAAAATCTCTTTAATTCAAGGCTATTTTTAAATAATAAAATATTGGCTGTTACCTATAAATCTACACAGGTATCCTAAAATTTCTTAAACAACAAAACCAGGTAAATCAAATTTCACGTTCAAAATTCACACAGCGATAATATTTGATATCACGATTGCGTTATTTACAGTTTACTGAACATTAAACCAGTTCAGTAGCTGCCACTTTGTGAAGAACAGTTTTTTATTGGACTTCCACTAAATGAATGCTTCGTAAGGTTCTATTGGACCATCAAAAAGATAATTTAATTAAGTATTAATTACATAAATGGCTGCTTTTTAAATATATTTGCGTTTGTTTTGATATAATTGGTGGCTTTGTAGTAATTTTTAAACAACTTCAAATAAGGACAACTTGATAAAATAAAAAATAAATAAAAAGGAGATTTATAAAATTTATATAAGTATATATTAGTTGATAAATTAAATATATTGGTAGTTTTCTTTAGTGTTGTAACTTGTAAACCTGGTGTTAAGACACTCCGTTTCGTTCTCCACTTTCTGTCGAATTTGAGGCATTGCGTGATAAGTACAGGAACTCAACGTCGCGGATTTAGGTTTATTTAATAATAAAAATAATAACTTTTATGCTTAAAAAATAATTTTAATAACTAACCTCGAAATGAATACGTTTTTCAACTATTTTCTACTATAGTTGTTCTACATTCTATACATAAATATCTATGAGCACTTCAATAACTTTTTTGAATACACCTTTTTGGTTGTTTCACAATAAATATACCTGCATTGTGATTACAATGCTCTCTCTGGGTACAATTAATAGAAGTATAACGATTTGTTTCAGGCAAAGTATTTCCTGTTTTAGTTGAAATCTTTATTTAATACATTGCGACTATATGGAACTGTTTACATACTGATGTTGGATGCCCCAACCCCAAATAAGAAAAAGACAAGGGATAGATTTTTAAATTTTTAAGCCATTACGTTCCCGAAGGATGGCTTGTTGAGTAGCGAAACTTAACGCTACGCGTTGTCTGTTTGTTAGAGTGAGGAAATTACATGAATTGTTCTGCTCTGGTAAGACAAATCGCAGCGTTGTAAAGCGCTTTACAACAAGCTTCACGCTGTATCCCGCACGAGGTAAGAAGAGGGAATCCGGGAACCTAAATTCAAATTCAAATTCAAATTTAAATATTTTTATTCAAAATAAGAAGTTACAAGCTTCGTTTTTTGAACGTCAAACAATTTACCACCAGTTCACTAAAGTTACGGCCTCAGACCTGAGAAGAACTGGCGAAAGAAACCCAGCGGGACATGTCCTTTTTTTTAATAAAAATTGCACATCATATAATTAAGTGAGAAGATAGATACCTTTGAAATAGCCTGGAGCGAGCATTTTATTCCCAAGGCGTGTTATCTTTTATAAAATCGTTAATATGGTAATAATCTTTAACACACAAACGTCTTTTCACAACTTTTTTAAAATGTGAAACAGAAAATTCTCGGACGTTTTCTGGGATCCTATTTTAAAAGTGTACACCCTGTCCCATAAAAGAATTACGGACTCGATGCAATCGAGTTACAGGCTCACAAATTTTAAGCCTATTTCTAGTATTAATATTATGTACATCACTGATTTTAGTAATGTTAAGACACTCCGTTCCATTTCCGTTCCCCACTTTACAACACGCATAGTCTTGAAATTGGGCCAACAAAACGCTCGGTGTATACTACTCGTAACAATGAATTTATCGTAGGTTACGTAAAATGAGTGTATGTACCAAATAAATCATTTATGTTACATATAAAGATTTGGTGTTAAGAAGGTGTTGTAGTATAGTATAAAGTAAATAATGTGTGCGGACGTAAAAAGCTACGCAGATTTACAGCAAGATCTGAGGTTTAAGGCGGTGTAAAAAAGTAAGAAAATATATTTTTCATTGTACTAAAATTTATATCAAACAAGCTGAGGATGGAAATCTAGGAATTTAATTAAGTAGTGAAATTCAATTTTTGCTAATCGCAAAACTATTTTTTTACCTTTTATCTTGTAATCAGATTTACAGGTCTTTAACACTTTTGTTGCGGGAGTAAGGTACCAGGGAAAAAAGTTCTTCCTGTAAGGAATCGGTTTCTTATGGACCTATTAATTACCAAGGTTCCACATGTGATACTTTTCAGTCTTAATAAAAAACTTGAAAATTAAAATAATGTATTCCCAATATTAGGATCGAAGTCGCAACACTCAAATTACGGCTAAAATTTGTAAGTAATCTATACTCACACATTCTTCACGCTGTATCCTGCAGAGGAAACTTGGGAACCTAGTGTTCAGACCCTCCATTCTGTTCCCCACTTTCCACCGATTCTGAGGTAGTGTGTTAGAGTGGCGGAGAAAAGGGAAGAAACAAAGTATCTTTTTTACACTGTGAATTAAGAATCTGTACGCCGTACTTTTTTTTTCATTTTTAGTTGTTGAATTACTAATAATTGATTCCTTCCGAGTGGATACCATACCTACATCTACCGCGCTTATATTTACCATCAATTACAATCACTCTCTTAGAGCCTTTAAAAATACACAGAAAAGTGAATAGACCAAAATACAGTGGCCGAAGCTACTACTTAACGCCGGTTTTAAATAAAAACCGGTGGTTGTAATGACCTAGTCGAGTCTGCCCATGCATGATGCCGTTGCTGACAACTTGACTCTACCACACGTATTTTTATCGCCTCTTACGACACTATCAGTACCAGGGTGATCTTATTCTAAGCCAGAATCTCATGGCAAAAAGTGTAAAATTCGATTCGACTATTAGACAAAAAAATATTCGAGCAGACAGTGAAAAATGGAATGTTTCATTGCTATAATGTCTTATTTAGCGGATTCGGACAGACAATGGAACATGGAATCTCTTGCTATTTTAATGTCTTACTCGAACGGACAGTGGAATAGAATACCATTTCAAGACATTATTGGTGGTCTCTATTATATTTTTTTGAAAGCTCAACATTCTCGAAACACAAATCCAATACAAAGATCTGTACAACAATCACTGGATGACTCCGCACAGGGAATCCTACTAAGCTATCTGAGGTGCAAAAGATGGTAATCAAGCGATTTTCCTGCAAACATTTTTTTTTATAAAGTTTCTTGTATTTTTTTTTCTAAGCAATTTATTCCCCTTTTTTATTTTTTCTTTCATCTTTGATTGTCTTAAATGAAATACTGTTTTTGTTTGTAAATAAAGGAGCAAACAAATAAAAAAAAAATAGCAAGAAAAGTTTAAACTGGTTTAAAAAATTATACAAAGTATATTGTAGTTGTTTTTAGGGTTCCGTACCTCGAAAGGAAAAAGGGACCCTTATAGGATCACTCGTGCGTCTGTCTGTCTGTCTGTCTGTCTGTCTGTCTGTCACAGCCAATTTGCTCTGAAACTACTCGACCGATTGAGTTGAAATTTGTAAATTGGTGACCCAAAGATGAACACGTCAAGTAAAATAATAAATTTTAAACAAGGGGGCCACTTTCGGGGGGTAAATCAGAAAATTAAAAAATAAAGTTCGTAAACTGTATCGTGTGATATATCAAATGAAAAAGGTTTATAACAGTATCTCAGATATATATTTTTTATAATTTTTTTATATACAAATTGGAAGTTATTTAAGAAAAACGACGCAAATTGACCTCCCCCCCCCCCCCTTTCTATCTCCAAAGCTACTGAACTTAAAATTTCAAAAAAAATGTTTAAGGTATTTAATTTATATATATTGGATTTAACACAAAATTAGTGCCATATATGCCAGCAAACTTAATTTTATCAGGTTTTATCAATTGTATTTTCCAGACATACAATTCTGAAATTGGTACGGAACCTTTCGTGGACGAGTTCGACTCGCACATGACCGGGTTTATTTTCTTTTAATATAATGTTCCAACCGATCTTCTCATTTGATCTTCTTTTATAATAAATTCTTTGAAATACCGGTTTTCAAAAATCACTGACCCTACACACATTTTTATGTAAATTGACGATTCAAAGTTGTTTGTATTAACCTAATTGATTTTGATTTCACGCTACAATTTTTTTTTTTATTTTTTATGGATAAGACACGGCAAACGAGCGTACGGGTCACTTTATGGTAAGTGATCACCGCCGCCCACGGCCCCGTGTAGCACCAGAGGAGCTACAGGAGCGTTGCCGGTCTGTAAGGTGGATGGGCACCGGGGCCCGGAATTACCCAATGCGAAACGCAGTGAACAAGGTCACTACTTAACGCCAGTTTTAAATGCCGGGGGTGGTAACAATCCGGTCGAGTCTGCCCATGCGTGTTGCCATTGCTGACAGCGTGACCCTTCCACTCGTACTTTAGTCGCCTCTTACGACACCATCAGTACCAGGGTGATCCTATTCTAAGCCGGAATCACACGGCGTAACTAACTTATGGCCCAAAAATAATTTTATGTAAATTCAATATATTTATTTTTATATATTTATGTCATATGGCGAAGGGGGTTCGAAATATTTTTATTTTTGTTTTGGGTCTTTTTTTTAGTCTTTCACTTCTGAATGCCTAATAAAATAATCAAGTACTAAGAAACAAACTCAATGCCTAATGAAAACTGAGCTAAAATCATCGTATTTATATATTTTAGGCGCTGTTAAGTTAACAAAACTTCCATATAGGATTTTTTAACATATTTTCTATATACAGGCATTGATCCATTTTAATAAAATAGGCACTAATAAATACAATAAAAAAAATCAACTTTCTTCCATTTAACGGTCGTAATTTTCAAAAGGTAGCTAAAAGGAAATATTCACTGATAAAGAATAATAATACTCAGTTCAAACACGAAGTAATTGCTCGGAGATAAGAGGCCTGTTATAAACATTAGAACTGAGCCTTCATAAATAAATGTTTTGTTAAATGGAAGGTGAAATGCTTAACATTTTTAATGTGCGAGCTATGTATATAAATTGCTATAAATAATGATTCTAATTTTGTTCATTAAACGAGCCTTTGGGAGAAAAAAATATCTCATACTTGGGTGCCCACTTCTTATGTCCCTCGTTCGCTTACACGTATTCTTCTATCCTATCCTCCTATTTGGTAAAAACAGTGAAGATGTTTCTCAAAAGTTATATTTTCTTAACAAAAATGGTTAAATAATAGAATAAATTAAAAGGATAAAGTGACTATTTACGTTTTTTTCAGGTTCACGCTGTATCCCGCATATAAGGGCAGAGGGAACTTAGGAACCTAGTGTCGAGGCACTCCGTTCCGTGTTGAGTAGGAGAATTAATATCGCGCTTTGCCTTGTAACCAGAGTGAAGAAATTAAAATATTAAATATTTTATTTCCTAATTACCGTCAACATTTCGCGCTTACAGTAAGTAGCACAATATAAAATGATTCTATAATATTGACATTTTAGGGTTCCGTACCTATAAAACACTGGAATTCTTATAGAATTATTTAAGTGTCCTTCTGTATGAATGTCTATACATCAGTCAAGATCCCATGAATATATCAAGGTACAATTAATATCTTCGCTCTTCGAAAACATATAGGATACTTCCGGTGAATCTACCAATAATTATGTTAAAAAAAACATAGATACTATTATAAAATTTGCAAAGGTAAAGAATTTACCTTACAAATATAGAAACATATTTTTAATAATTTTAAATTTTAATAAATTTTAATAAATGAACACTTACAAAAGAAAAGACTTATCTCACTATATATAAAAAATATTACAATGGGGCAAGAACATGTCATTTGTATGAAAATACTCTCACCTCTCACCGAGTCAGTATTGAAATATCTACTTTGGAAACGTGGAAATTCATATTGGAACTTTAAACTGTATATTGGGTATCCCTCGAGTAGGGATCGAACCCACATGTAGTACGCTTACAGTCGCTTACTTGGGCTTCTGCGCTACGACAGTGCTCCAGACAAACTTTCTTATTTTATAAAATATTCAAATATATACAACCGGTTTATATTATAGTTATTTTGGGCTTTAAAATACTAAAGTAGCCGATTAACGACTAGGAAATAATACAAACATTTTTTTTTTCTTTTAATTACGATTATTTTTCTTGGTGCTCTTGCAGCTTAAGATGCGACTTTCGGGAGAATTAAGTGTTTAGTTCTCCCAGTTTTGTTTCCCTTTCGCTTTCATAAATACTTCTGCATATCTTACTTTTCGATAAAAATCGAATTTTTACTGTTTCTAAATTGTTAATCCACAATAACGAAAGAAAATGTTTATATAGAAAACGGATAATAATTTTAATGCGAACTACTGAGAACGTATGGCTAAGTAGTCAGAGTGCTTGGTATCCAAGAGGCACGGGCACAAATCTCTCTACGTCATTTTTTTATGCGTTTTCCAAATATGTATAAATCGTGAAATTGAATACGCTCTTTTTAAAAATAAATGGTGGATGAAATGGCTATTTCCATAATATTGTAAGAATACAATTTTATTTTCATATAAAGACTGATTAAATAAAATTAAAAATATTTCAATAAAAAATCCATTAAAATAACGTATAATATGCCAAAGGGTAATTTTAAACAATTATATGAAACCTTCGTTTTCTTGAAAAATGCCAACACCGTTATTGCACTGTTGGAAATATATATCTGATTATATATGCTATGATGTGAATTCGAATTACACTTATTTATTAATTTCAATTTCTCGCTCTGGTTACGCAAATCGTGGTACTAAACTCTGTTGATCATTTGTTTTCAATTTCCTGCCAAATTAGATATACTTAATTTGAAAAAAGTTTTAAATTGAAAAAAGGAGTGACTTGACACTACCTACCTGATATATAACGTGAAGCTAAAAAAGCTTATACAAACCATTCTTTTTAACTTTAAAATGGCAGTGTAGGAGGTAGAGGAAATTTGGGAGCCTAATGTTAAGACACTCCATTACTATTCCCGATTTTCTCCAAAGTAACGAATCTTTCCACCTCGTTTTGTCTTATTACCAGAGCAGAGAAATGGAAACATAAAATATTTCATTTCCTCTAATGAAGATCGAACCCACAACCTGTTACATTTACATTTCAACGCATGCGACCCTGCGCCGTTACAAGCCTTAAATTTCCATTTCATTTCTAAACATTTTACATTAAAAATAATCGAGCTAAGTAAGCAAACTACGTAGAAAGTTTGTCATAAACTAGAAATTAGGAATTTATCGGTATTTTGCCCACTGGCAAGCACAAAGTTACTCTTACATAATGAAACTCCTTTGTTTCGATATTATCAACAAGCTTATGTTAATAACATACCTTGAAAGTTTTGGTCTAGCTACACAAAAGTAGCAAAATGGTAATGTTAAGTTAGAAATTCTAGTCTTCTCTGTGTATTTTTAAAGGCTATAAGAGAGTGATTGTAGGTGACAGTAAATGTAAACGCGGTAGATGTGGGTTTGATATCCGCTCGGGTGAGAATCATTTATTTATAATTCACTTAGCAGGCAATGTTACGAAAGTGATGACATTCGACTTTTTGTCTCTACACTTTAATATTAGTTCCGCCTTAACTTTTCCATATTTTATATTTCATTCAAGAAAATTCTTTAGAAGCAAGAAACTAAGAGTTTTTTTTTTATTGTTTTTACACTGTGGACATGGTCTGTACGTTGTACATTATGTTCCATTATTAGTTTCTTATAAATATATTTTTGACATTTATTAAAAATATATTATGAAACGTAGTTATATCAATAGGTTTGCTCTGCTCGTCTTATACATAAAAAAGGATAAAGCTGTAATACCATTGTATTTACAGTATTACCTTAAGCTTCAATAAAAAAAATCAATTTTCTTCCATAAAACGGTCGTAATTTTCAAAAGGTAGCTAAAAGGAAATATTCACTGATAAATAATTATAATATTCTGTTCAAACACGAAATAATTACTCGTACATATAGTTGAAATATATCATATTAAATATTAAAATTGTTTAACCTTTAGTCACGATTTATGTCTAATTTAGTCAGTAAACACGAACCCAATTTCGGTTTAGCGCTCAACGTCTCGTGGGACAATGGGGCAAGAACATGTCATTTGTATGAAAATACTCTCACCTCTCACCGAGTGAGTATTGAAATATCTTGTGTGGAAACGTGAAAACTTATATTGGAACTTTAAAATGTATATTGGGTTTGTCTATGAATTTTTCAAAAGGTTCAAATGTAGGTTCTGAAATATTTACAACATGTTTAAAGTGATATTCCATACTTAGGAAAGAACACTTTTAAAAAAGTTATATAACATATATGGTAGCAGGTTTTGAACCCGCGCCTCTTTAGGAACCGTCTAAGCGATATGACAAAGTAAACTGGGTTTTCCAAAGAGGCACGGGTTCAACGTCTGCTATATTATTTTTTATATGTTTTCTAAAAAAGTTCATCTAAAAATGTAAAGTTCAAAATGAGATTTTAAATCATTTGGTTATTGCTTAGATTCGCAAATGGCAGGATAGGCAAAGGGAACTTGGGAACCTAGTATTAAGACAGTCCGTTGTGTTCCCCATTATCCACTGAATTAGAGCTTGCCTTATTAACATAGCGAAGAAGTAAAAACAATATAAATTTAATTTTATAAAAATTAAATATTTAATTTCCTCGTATGAGAATTGAACCTACGACCTGTCTCGTTTACAGTCACGTGCTTGTTCGCCTGTGACACTACAGGCCCCATGCCTCTTTAAAGGAAAACATCATTTTCTCATAAAACTAAAAGTACGTTTATTTTTACTTAAAATAATGGAGTCATTCGTGCATTTTGTTGTATATTTTTTAAATTTCAACATATTTCTCTTATTTTACAATGATTTAAGAATGTCCTATAAGTATAACAAATTAATTTCTAAATTTTAATTTTATGTTTATTAAATTAACTTACCTCAAAGTGAATTTGAAGTGACTACCCACACAATATGTTAAACAGTCTCACCAAATATACAATATTAGCGTTACAATATCAAATTATTTTGGTAAATGACTCAATTATACGCTCCGTTATTAAAACAAGACCTCTCTTATGTCTGCGAAATTGAATAACGTTCGTTCGTTCGTTCTGAATAGCTGTGTACTAAGTTATATAATAATACGATCTTAATATTATATAAATAAGATGCTCTAATGAAAAATGAGCTAACTCACTTTTCATCAGGCAAAAGTGGTTGAAGGTTCAAATTTGTGGTATTAAAAGTATTTTTTTCATAATGTATTATTTAAGTTGGCGATGAGTTTGTTTCTTAGTCCTTGATTCTCTCATTATGTTCAATACATAATATGTTAAAGCCTAGTCCAGAGCTAAAGAGCTAAAATGAAAATATTTGCACTCCATACGACATGAATAAAAAAAAATGAATTTACGTTTCGTTATTTTTAGGCAGTAAGTTAGTAGCGTATAATCAAAATCAAAATATTCCTTATTCAGTTAGACCATTACAAGCTATTTTGAATTGTCAAATTATGGTATGGTTCTTTGAATATGGCGTTCCGAGCGTGCCAGTTGAGCACATATCACTTCGCCAGTGTCACGTTGTATGGAGAATACACGAAGGAGGTTGTACGGTAAAAAACAGATTGTATTACACAACAGGAGAATACATGTTATGAAAAGAAGATCTAGTTAAAAATTGCCTTCACCTATAACAAAAAAATAAAAAAAATAAAAATAAATATATACATAATGTACATAACACACAGGGTTAGTAATAAAAAATATATAATACAAAGGTTAGTCTACAGTTTAATATTGTTATATCTAATATATTTACATAAAAATTTACATAGAGGAC
>DWMZ01001775.1:0-15501 GCA_018249855.1 Eueides tales michaeli
ATATATATATATATATATATATATATATATACATATTAAGTTATATCTATTATTCAATGAATAAACAACTTGAGACAATATGAAATTTTCCATTTTACATTAATTTGTAGATGTAATGCTGGATTTTACCTACGTTATAACACGATCTCTACGCAAGATTTTGAAACAAAATCATTATCTAAAATAATCGTCAAATCGTATCGAATAGTTCACCCGAGAGTGTAGAGAATGGTAAGAGTAATATACAAAAGCACTTAGGTAGCTAATTGGTAGTGTATATAAATTATTTTGAATGTCAGACGAAAACAATTTACCACGTTGGTTCTTTTGGCTCCTGAAAATGAATTGGCCAAATCTGTATCAACGTATGGGAGTGAAGTTATAATCTTGTTAGAAGTCTCAAAATGGCTGACTACTTTGCCATACTTTTCACTTAACTTGTTTTGGTTCGATGCTGTGGTTTCATTAGTTTCATTTTAAATGCTTCTTGCTTGTTTATTTTTGCACTAGGGTAAAACCGGGATAGATGCCCCACTTTTTGAAATAGCCATTTAATTAGATAAAATATACATTTGATAGGAATAATTTTTATTTATTTACCTAGCTCAATCCTTTCTGATAAATTACTTTCATTTCTTTTTAACAAATCAAATACAGATTGTGCAAAAAATAGCTTTTCGTGAAACCTTAATTTTGAGGATAGGTGCCTACCTATATGGATAGTTGCCGCACTATGAAAATATGGAGGAGGATAGATGCCTGTAGCGCAGGATAGGTGCCTTTTGTACCGAGTAAGCGAAAAAACCAAACCAATTGTTAAGTAGTTCTAATTTTAAAACAGCAACAATTAAAAACCTTTCCAATAAACATAAGTCATATTAAAGAAAAGTAGTGTTTTTGTGATGTGAAAAATAATTCTAATATCCCTCAAATAGAAAAATAATTCTCGTGTTTTTATTTTAGAATTCAAAATATCTGCCGATTGTTTCGCTCTCTTAGCCATGGTCGAAGGAATTTTTGAAATAGATGACGCGTCTATCAGAATTTTCGAATGTGTTTCTAGTTCTAGATCGTTCCCTAAAGTCTCCGTATGTATTGAATTTTTAGTTGCATATCGTCTTTGCAATGTCCTCGATGGAATTCAAAACTGTCGAGATATTTCGTTTATCCATGCGTGGTTATTTTATCCATTTCATCAAAAGCTATAGGTTCTCTGCAGTTCAACATACTCGAGCTGGTACTCCTTCTTTTCTTTTATATTTTCAAGGCATAATATAGCTAAAGTCAGTAAAAAGTTAAAAATACTTATAAGATAATAAATGCTAATTTAATAAATACACAAAAAAACATTATAAAATATATACCTAACGCCACATACTGAGTATGAAAAGGTAAGGTGTCCCTAACAGCACCTATCCCTCTTAAAATCAGGGCAACTATCCTTTGTGATAGGGATAGACACCAAAGTATTTTTTAAGTAAATTATAAGCAAAATAGAATCTATGTACACCTAGATGCTGACTTAATGACCCAATATATCGACGTAATAAAATATATAATAGAATTGATTACTAATTATAAAGTTATACAACGCGTAATAGTAACCTTTAAATCTTTGACGCGATTATGAATTTCACCGCGGAGATATTAACTTACACGTGCTAAACGCGTCCTCGCTGCATAAATCTCCGTGGATAACTTAGTTGCAGGAAGACTGCGGATCCTACTTATATAATTATTTTTTTGTCGCGAGTTCGGGAAGTTAGTTATTTAGAATATGGGGCATCTCTCCCACTGCGGCGTCTATCTCGGCTTTACCCTAATAGTGTTATGCTTTAGTTGAGATGTGTTTTTTATTTCGTCTGTAATATATCATAAAATAAATAAAATTACTGTGATATAAAGACCCACGCGTGTAGCTATAAAAGCGATGATGATTGTGAGTTCGATTCCCACTAGAGAGAATTAAATATTTTCTATGTTTTGTTCTTGTTTCCTCCGAATTCTTAGCACACCTGTGCCACACCACAACGTGACGCTAAAAAAATGTCTGTTTAGTATTCTCTATTCAATATACCGTTTTTTGATGGATTCGCATAATAGATAAGTTGTTGGCAAAGGTTAATAAAAAGGTGGTTATTATTTTCTATTAATTTGTTTATCACCAGGACCGCCAATATAAACGATTTTTATTATTTATTAATAGCTTAGTTTGTTTGTTAGTTTGTTGGTGTGTTAACTAATTAATTAATTAATTATAATTAAATTAAATTAAACCTTATGAGTAAAGATTTATTTACGAATAAAAATTATAATTAAAGACAATGATTAAAAATAATAGTTACAATAAAAAATAGCTTTTTTTTAATATTACATTTTTTTTGCATCGTTTAATTGAATATTTTTTTAAACCTAAGTAACTGATGTAACGATTTATAATAAAATGTAGTAACTACCTATTTTTTTAACTTCACGCCTCATTTTGCATATAGTAGAGACCCTAAGAAGGTATTGTCATGAGACACCGTTCTCATTAAAGCACCTCTGTTTCCCACTTTCAGCGGAATTCTGAAGGCATTGCGAACACGCCATATAACACACACATATTAAATTCAAATTCAAATATTTTTATTAAAAATAAGAAATTACAAGCTTTGTTTTTGAACGTCGAACAATTTATCACATGTTCACTAAAGTTACTGCGTAAGACCCGAGAAGAACCGGCGAAAGAAACTCAGCGGGACATGTCTTTTTTTAATAAAAAAAACCATGTTGCACTGTTCCTCCGCGTTGTTATGTAACACACATACCAATGCATCGGAACTCAACGCTAAGCTTTGCCTCGTTACAAAAGCGAGGAAACGAACTTCTTATGTTATATATATCATTTCCTCGGGTGGAAATCAAACCCATAACCTGTTCGAGTTAACAGTTGCACGCTTGTGCCCCCGCGCCATGACTTACTCGTTTCAGTTCATTTAGGCTATAATTTCGGTACATAATAATATTTAAAAAAAACATTTTTGTTATTCATCCTGTGTTATGGCTGGCGGCGTCATGTCAAAAAATACGTATACATCAAAAATATGTATTGTGCTCATAAGAGACTTTGTAGACATCGTACGATGTCTTTAATTGGATGGAAGTAATAAATATGTATGTATGTATATTATATTAACAGTAGCTGGTAGAAAAATAGACTGTCCAACTTTTAAAGTTTTTTGCAGAAAAAAAATAGAAAGATAATATTTTTTTGAGTGATACGTTTACTGAGTCAAACAACTTGAAAAAGTTTTAACTAAGGACACTGAGTTATCATACCTATGGTGTTGCATGTCGACGTCTGACTGAAATGCGATGGTTGTAGGTCCACCCACTAGAGGGAATGAAATATTAAACATTTAGATTTTCTCTTAAATATATTACATTTTCATTATCTTTATGACGATGGGGCAAAAAAATGTCGTAATGGGAACGGAGTATTCAAACACTAGGTACCCAAGTTACCTCTGTCTACCTTGCTATATGCAGGATACAGCGTCACGCTGTCCAAAAAGCAAACATTTATACTCGACCGAACTCAAAAGGTAGAATTTGCAGTTAAGTGAAGAATTTACAGAAAATATCTAATACGTGATAAAATTTATGTAGATCCTATAGAAACTAGATGCTCAGACTTTAGGTCTGAGCATCTAGTTTCTATAGGATCTACTACGGAGGATATACTACTACTACGAGGAATGCTTTTAATGGAACTTTTATATGTTTATATGATATTATATTATTTCCTTATTTCATATTGTTAATCCCCTACGCAAAAAGAGGGGCGTTATAAATTTGACCTATCGGTCTGTCTGTTACACTGTACCTCTGAAATAAATATAAGGCTGGAGTGCGATTTTTGTATCAAAAGCCTTCTTCCCCTTCGGTAGTTTATAGGTATATTTGTAAATGTACTCCACTTTGCCGAAATGGTGATATATTTAACTGATAGTAAATAATATAGTTTAAGCACATTTAATTGATATGTATGAGAATGATATGTTTCGTTAAAATTGACACTTTATAATGTCCGATTTAAACAATTCAAAAAGCAAGCTGGCAAATTTGTCCGCTTTTTATTTTCTTCTCGTTGAAAAAAATACAATAATTTGCGACATTTTTGGGTACCTACCCTTGACGACGAATGTATTATATAGAAAGAACAAAATACTTGTGGCACAGCAAAGCCTTTTTTGCCACCTCTACTGTCATTAACGGTGATTGATTAAACGTTTCATGCTCTCGGGGCGTCCTCTTGCCATTTACGTGACCTTCCTCAAGCATCGCCGACAATGTACTAACAAAGGTTAAGGTTAAACTCTTATATGCCTTTTTTATTCTTTTAGCTCCACGCTGTTTCACGCATATAGTACGGTAGGCAGAAAGACCTTGGGAAGCTAGTATTAGGGCATTCCGTTTCTCACTTTTTGCCGAATTGAGGCATTGCACTATATTTTGGTAGCACAGCGATGACAATATGAGTATTTTATCCCCTCGAGTGGGAATCGAACTCACAACGTGTAGTGCTTACATTGAAATAAATCATTTTTAACCTCTGAGAATCTTCAATCTGTTTGCCTTTAACATGAGGCTATCGCCAGCTCGCCGCGGCCCCGCTCAATACTTATCTTGGCAGGTGGTGTTTCAGCTAAACCGTGATATTTCATCCAAAGCCATGTCAGCCATTTTCTTATTTACTCAGCTTAAAGGATATCTGATATAATGACTTTGAAATCCTTGGTGCAAGCACCGAGTATATAATGGTTACAAATTTGCAAGTTTATAGTTTATTTGTAGTTAGGATTCTAATTATATAAAGAAGTCATTATGCAGGGGCACAAGCGTGCGACTGTAAGCACGACAATTTATTGGTTCTATCCCTACTCTAAGACATATAACATTTACACAACACAGAATGCTCCTAAAATTCGGAGTAAAGTGGAAAACCGAAGTCTCTTAACGCGAGTCGAATGTTTTAACACTAGGTTTCCACGTTTCCCTCTGTCTTAACCTGCTATATAGCAGGATACAGCGGGACAGTAAAAAAAATACACTAGGTAATCAAAGAGAGTGTTAAGAGCCAGAACACTTCGTTAACTGAGGTAATTTATTTTAAGTAGAGGGAGTATATCTATTTAAAAATATTTACAAATAGGCTTTGCTTTATTCTCGCTTCACTCCCAAATTTTCGCTAACTTCATTTAAAATACAAATAAAACTCTATCGGTATTATATATGTACCTGCGAAGTAAAAGTATTAATGTGTACACTGTACTCTTATGCACCGTAGCTTCTTAATTAATTTTTGCTATATCTTATGAAAATTGGCATAATTGTTTAAGAGCTACAGGCACTTTGCCAAGCTGAGGCAGCGTTTATTGCATAAGAGCTCTTTAAATATTTTAAATATTGTATTATACAACTTTTTACGAATCAAATTTTTATAGCTGTATATATAAATAAACGTTAATTTGTCTATAAATATAAAAACAATTGTCTCCAAGTGTATATCGTTAAAACACAAACCTATAAATTAAAAATTCTTGTATTTTTGTCTTTCTTTTTATCCAGGCAAGATTTGGAATAGCTGAACAGACTTTTATGAGACCAACATTTGCGCCATGATTGCATATAAAATCTACATATAGTATTTGCTTTTGAAATAGACGTTAGCTTAGACGTTTCACGTACAAAATAATTAATTTGTCGGCTCCGGTTATATATCGTTTACTACATAAATTCTATACAAGTAGTCTAAGTAGCGACTATAAATAGAGACTATAAATAGAGTTTGTACAAATAAGCAGTTTCACGCTATCCTCCGCATAGCAGGCAAGCCGAAGGGATTTAGTGTTGAGATATTCCGTTCCCGATGTACCGCCAAATTTTTGAACAACTTTATCTATTAGACTTGGATAATTTATTTTCGAGTATAAATTGAATCCACAATCATTTTCTTTATAGTCGGACACTGTCTTACTGTGCCACGACGGCCTTCTCTGGAGTGGATTATATTCTGGACTCTTAACTAAAATAATACAATCGTCTCTTATACTATAATTCCGCACCGATCCGCCATTTGTAAGTGTAACGTTATCAATCACGGTAAAACAGTGGCAGCTCTATCAAAGGCTACATCCAGCGCGACGCGATGCGCTCAAACGTTCACAATCGAGATTATTATTCATATTTCATAGAAATCATTAATCTTCGGATGTTTCTAACACCAACATACATATTAGTGCTGCTTCGATTATTAATCACTATTATTGCGAAAAATACAAAGAAAATCTATTATTAGGACACTCCAATTTCTGCCATTTTTTTCTCTTTGCTCGTATCTCGCTATATCCCGCACGCTGAACCTAATGTATGTTGAGTGGTGAAATGTATCACCGTGCTGTCTTCTTACCAGAGTAAGAAAATAAACCTACGGTCGTAGCATTTACAGTCAAATGCTGCGCCAATGCTTTACGACGGTCTCCGAACTATGTATGTCTCTATACATAAAATATCAACAAGAATTGAACCCACGACTATCATGCTTACAGAAACTTCTCAATTGAGTCACGTTATTATTCTATTATGTCACATACGTAAAATATACTTCAAAGGGCACATTTCACCGTCTCTGAAGATTGTTAATATCCGCCACTTGTGAGGAGATTTTTCTCTATTAAGTTTCTCCCGATTTCTGTTACATTGATTTAATCTTTTATGTTGATATGTTTTGTTTATTATGTTTAAAAATCTTTATTTTAAATTAAAATCTTTAACCAGATTAACCACGTATATTAACTATTATATTTACTAGAAACTTTTTCCCTGGAGTACCAAATTATTACCGGTAGTTTTGTACAATGATTGTCTCATCTGGAATCCCACTAACGGAAATTAAGTATTTATTGTTTTATTATTTTTATTCCCACTCTACCGAGGTACACAGCAGAGTTCCGCATAACACACAATGCTTCTTGAATTCGGTGGTAAATGTGAAACGGAAGTGTCTTAATGAGAACAAACTGTCTAAACATTAAGTTCATTCTGCATCCCCTACTATGTCTGGGATTTATCATGAAGCTAAAAAAATTATTTTCATTTAAAATGTGCGAAAATCAACGATCTTATTATTGTTTATTTGATTAATATGAGCCCCTTCAGAAATATATATCTAGTAGGTACCTGAATTAAAGTATTTTAACAAGAAACAAGTATTACGAAGCCATTTTGAAACGGAATATCTTAATTAGGATTTGATGAGAAACAATGAAATTAATTAAGCGTTAATGTTTCTCATCTGCATACTCATCTATCTTGGTGAAGTAACGTTATAGGTATGTACATGTGATTCAATAGAAGTGGAAAAAAATGATGACTATTGTTAAATAAAATAATGATAAGTTACGTGCAAATAAAATGGGCGTCTGTCATCACCAGCTGCCTAGATATATCTATAAGGGACATAAAAAATTATATAAAGAGAAACCCACGTAAATAATACAAAACGTTAACAAAATTTATGACGGCGTGTTTATTGAATTCATTAAAGCTTTTTCATTTACAAGCCTGTCGCTCTCCATCGCCCCACATACTGGCAGCTAACCCGGTCGCGGTGTTTACTCCATAATAAGGATCGACAGTCCTTAATCTTTGAAATGCCATATTGTGAAAGAGCTCGGTTATAAATGTTATTGGGACATTGATATTTTACTACTTTCTTGTATATTCTTGTTTATATTGAGCATATATAATATTTTAAAGCTGATCAGTTTGTTTGGTGGAACGCGCTAAGCTCAAAAACTATATATATCACATTAAAGACATCTTTTTTGTTGTGTAGTTCTCATTAAGAAGGGCTATAATGTACATTACGTCAAGTGGTCCTATACAACTCTTAGTTATGTCCATCAGAGCTAATTTGTAAATAAATTAAAATTAAAGTAAATAAAGATTTGCTTAGTATATGTATGCGTTTCTTTATAAAGGTTTATAGTTATTTTTATGCTATATATATATATATATATATATATATATATATATATATATATATATATATATATATATATATATATATATATATATATATATATATATATATATATATATATATATAGAGGAAAAATAGGACAAGTTATGGCTTGTTACCTTCAATGGCTGCTTGAAAATGCGACAAATGCGTGAATATTCTAAGATTAAGTTAAGAAATCATCATCTTCTAAACTCTACACGGACGTGGACGACGAGGTGCGTTGGATACATAAGGTTAACGTTCAAGTAGGAAACATATGATTTACAAGAATTTGATAATTCACAGAAATATATTTATGGATCAGTGACTAGGGCTTGCGACCACACAAAGGTGTAAGCTTGAGGGGTCCATCTACAAATTGTAATCTCCGAAAGTATGTGTGTAGTATATGGCTCCTTCCATCGCCTACCATTATTGTACCCTTTCTGCTGGGGTGGTAGGGTCTTGATGGTCTGTGTACTAATTTAATATCAATTAGTATTTTTCGCACAATGTGTTTTTGTTAAATCGTAGTTATATATCTAGTTACTTTATTTTGAAAAGAATTGAAAATATAAATATTAAAACTCAGGCTTCATGCTTAAATTTGATAACTGTCTGTCAATATTTATGAATCTATTAGAACATTTTTGCAGAGTTTAATAAGTCAACTTACTTATGAAAAGCTTAATTATGTTAAATAAACTGAGGGCGTAATGGAGTTATATGGAGTAGTATATTCTATACATAGCTTGTGACTGTAGATGCGTTGGTTGCCGGTTTGATTTCCATTATAATTTCATATTTTCACTGCCTTGCTCTGGGAACAAGACAAAGCGCGCCATTGAGTGCCATCACGCTAAATCTCGAGTATTTAATAAAAAATGGGGGGGGACGGGGTTCTCTACATTACGGTTTCGCTGCGGAAAGAAAGTTGATAAGAAATATATGGTTGAATGCATCGAAGTACTGCACAAAAGACTAGGGAAAAACGCAAACGAAAAAAAAACGAAACGAAAAAAAACGCAAATAAAGAAGATTAATTAAAAAAGTGGAACATGAGTAACACGCGATCACATCGATATGTGAGATTTCACATGTCACTTTTAAGTTAATTAAAAAAGGCCCAGAAAGTACACCCATTACTCACTTTTTTCCCCCGAGTGGGTTAGATTCCTACTACTATGCCTATAAGGGAATGTAAATAATGAAATGTGTATATAATATTTTCTTTTTTATTTCCTTCTTGCCATCGTAACAAGGCAAGTTGCAGCTTGGGTATCGCCAATCATCACGCAGTACCTCAACAAGGTGGACAGTAGAAGCAGAAGGGTCTTGTCACACAGTGTACTCTCTTTTCGTTTAACGTTTAACATTCTGGTTTTATAGTCTAGATATATCGAGATAAATATATTTTTCTAGTTTCACGTGCATATAGCATAGTTTTCAATATATTTAGAGAATTGCGTGGCGGAACTCAACACCTCCACAATAACAACAAATTTAGTCTGTATGTGTGAGTACCTATAACCGTTCCGTTTAAAAAATTAATACATCGTCATCGTAAGCCTGTAATAGCAATTTCATTGTAAACATAAGTAATTTCTGAAAATGAGTCTCCTGAATCACCCCACACATGTTTAGCAATTTTGTTATATAACGCTTCATTTAATGTTTTTAAATTACAGTGGCTGATGTAATCATGACGCAATCATAATATATAAAAATATTAACTCTAAACAGTGATTTTATTTAAGTAAGTGTTGAACATAATATTAATACTACAGATAGGTTTTGAGACCTGACATAGAACAGACGAACATGCCACTGTAAACAGCCGACAGGTTTTGAATTCGATTCCCTATCGATGAAATGAAATATGAATTAAATTTTCATCTTTTTGATCTGGCACAGCATAGCACAGAGATGAGTTCCACCACTCAACATGCAATGCCTTAAATATGCCGGAATGTTGGAAGGGAAACGTCTTAACAATAGGTTCCCAAGATCCCTATCGTCTGCTGGATACAGCGTTAAACTAAGAAATGCAGTGCAATATTGCTTTCTCTTATTTACAAGTAAGTGAGGGTCGTAGGGAAGGTTGTGGAATTTATTATTGAAGACTTTCCATTCAATTGTCGTTCCAATATTTGATAAAAGAAATAGCGTCGTTGAATATTTTTAATAATATTATAATCAAATGAAAACATTAAATGTAAATTTTGCCATTTATAAATGTACCTATTCAAAAATTTTATTAGTTCATATTATTTTTTTATATGAAAAAAGGAATTTGTCTTAATCAAATAAAATTATAAATTATAAATTTCAATCATCATCCTCTAAGCTCTACACGGTCGTGGGTGACGCGCTGGATACAAGCCGGAGGGAGACCATCTGCTCTAGCTACAACCCTGACGCTGACCACGATCTTCAGTTATGAGGGGAAAATATTGAATACAGCTTCTTAAACAAGGAATATACACATTTAATATATGTAACGTCCTTTTATTTACGTATACAATAATATAAGTTTGCTATATACTTATATCCTAACTTTATATTTTTCTTAAAGTAGAATGCTACCCAGATAGTGTACCTTAAATAGTTAACGTTGGTTACTGAGAGGGAAAATGTTTTGGGAAATAAGTAACAAGGAAGTCGTCGATCACAGAGCAAAACTGTCCATGTACAGTATAACAATACGAAGGCGCTTGTGTTCAACGACCGTAAATTAAATCTTATTTTCTGTGACCGACTTTGTTCTCATTTTATACATATCTATATAAATATTAGTTGCTTATTTGGTTAACGCGCTAATCTCAAGAACTAAATCAAATAAATAATCATTTCATTCATTCATTGATTCATTAATTGACTCAATATTTTCATGCGCGCTATATGCGGTATACAGTGCGAAGAAAAATAATCTATAAACACAGTTTTGCTAAGTTTTTTGTAATACGAGGTCAATACGTACCTCGAAAGACGATAATAACTTTTTAATTATTGTGTAATGTCTGTATAAAGCACATATTTAAGTAATGAAATCTCTCTCTGAAATAAGTCTTATTGATTAAGTGAATTACGTTATCTATAACAAATTCATTTGTGACGAATGTCGAGAAATTAATTTATATTGGACTTGTCGAAAGATATGACCTGTTTGTTAAATTTGTTAATTATTTATATTTATATTGAGGCCGTCGTTGTACAAGAGCAAAGCATCTGGCTTTACATATGGTATGTGAGTTTGATGTCCAAGGTAAGAAATAAAAAAATATTTTATCATATTTTTTTCGTATTCTCGCGAAGACTGGCGTGTTAAGATCCTGTTGAAAGTGGGAAGAGGAAATGTTTTAATAGGAACGAAATATCTTAACCCTAACATACCAAGCCGACCCTGCTATGTGCGCGATACAGTGAGAAGCAAAAGAAAAATATTCTCCCAAATGGGAATTGAACACACAATAGTTGCTTTTACAGTCACGCGCTCATGTATTTGCACTACTATGATTCTATTTATTTCACTATTCATAAAATCATAAATTAAAAATACATAACAATTAAAACATAGCGTTACATGAATACCACAAATAGTTTTAATGTCCAAATAATTCTCTATTAAACATCATTGTAACGCCAGGATACTTGAAGCTTGGAACACAATCATCCGTCCCATTGATAGCCCACGCCCGCCCTGTATGCAGGATAAAGCGTGAAACTATTTGGTATAGTAAATTTTTGTTGAGTTAAATTTGTATTTATGTGAGAAGTATGAAATAACCCACAATTTACTTAAGTTAAGTTCCTCTACCTGACTTACAAATTATTTTGTTATATTTATTTAGTACATATTTAGTTGATATATACAATATTATCGTGTCGTGGCGCAGGCGCACAAGAGTTTGGATGTAAAAGTGACAATGGCGCGACATGTTGGTTTCGATCCCTACAAGTTAATATGAAATATTTAATAGTTTAATTTCTTCGCAAGGTAAAACGAGATACAGAGCGTCTTAACACCTGGTTCGCAAGTTCCCTCTACCCACCCTTCCATGTACAGGATAAATAAAATTCTAAAGTGAATTCTCTAACTTTAAAAGAAGAATTCTGAAGCAGAGTTTCTACAGCACTAACATAACTTACAAGCGTCTTTTGCGAATTGAATTTAAGTGTCCTATTTTACTCCGACGTTTGACATATGAGAATAATATAATTACAAATCTCGTAACAGAAATATATGAGAAAACTGTGTATAAAGAAGAAACGTAACCTGTTATAAAACGTATATTCTGTAATATTTAATACTGCTCTGTGTTGACTTCCACCATTCAACACACAATGTCTCTAGAATTTGATCAGAAAGTAGAGGACGGAGTATTTTAATATTAGTTTCCCAGGTACCCTGCCATAAGTAGGATACAGTATCTCCAGAACATATATTTTTATATATTTTTCTGTGTTTTTTTGTTTTAACTGCGAAGTTAAAACAAAAAAACACAGAAAAATATATGTTTCATATCCTTCAATGGTTTTCATGGCATAGGAGTATATGTCTTCATACTATACACTCGGTAGATACTTGGAGTATCTTTGACCACAGCAGTAGTGAGTTACGACTACTAACGTGATGTAATATAACTTAGAGCCTTCAGTAATAAAATGACTATTAATCACAAAAGAATATTTTATTTCATAGCTTCATATTATGAAGTATTAGAGTACAAATAGATGAATTAATTATAAATAATAAATTAAATTAAAAAAAAAACCTCGACACAATTGACCACCGTGTGGTATTTAGTTTTCGAAAAAAAAAGCCACATCGAAGACGGTCCATCCATTGGAAGGCTGCGGTGCCACAGACTTATATACATACAGACACATAGACAGTCACACAGGCAGACAGACCGCCAGGTCCAACTTATAACAACACTATTGCATCGGGAGTTAATAAATAAATATAATATGAGAAACATTAATAGCTTCCACTACAAGAATATTACTTTCTTTATAGAAGCACTTTCCACGTAGATTGATATAAATAACTTGTTGGTAATAAAAGGAAGGCTCTATGGAAGTAATTACATGGACTGGCGGGGCTTATTCTTAGCGAGAAATAATTACTTACGACCTTCAATGTCAATGAGACAAATTAATTATGAATTATTAATAATCTCGATCGTGATAGCTTCTGGGTTCGAATGCCATTCGAGGGAAGGAAATATTTAATTTTTAATTTCTTCGCTCCTGATAACAAATAAGTCCCCCACTCTACAACAAATGCCTAAAATTAAGCGGGGAATGGAAGTGTCTTATTAGTAACGACGTTTCTTAACGGTTCCTTCGCGTTCGAGTAGTGGTATTCAGCACTGCGTTTTGTTCGACCAGACAACAAAAATATTATTCTATATTTTACTCAACATATTTATATTAACCTTTAACAAATATTTGAGTCTTGCTGCGGCGATACAACGTACGACTATAATCGCGGCGTTCACATACTTATTGTTATTTAGAAAACAAATAAAAGCTGTTGTGGGCTTAATTCCAACTCGGAGAATGAATTATTTATAGTTACTTAGTCCGGTAATAAAGTAATACATAGCGTTTCGCTTCCACCATCCACTCTAATACTAAGGTTTAAAATTAGACTGAAAGTTAAAAACAGAGTACCTGAGTACTAGTTTCCCTATGACTTGTAACAAGTTATTACATGTTACAAGTCATAGGGAACTTTTTCAAATAAAGAAAAGAACCCAGTTCCTTTGTGCTCTCAACAAATCACTAAACTACTAAACACAGTTTAATTTGTTCGTATCATGCTCATGTTTAATACATACTCGTAGAATATAGACAAATATCCGTAATGCCGACACCCACGCACTGTCGAGAGCGTGCCTCGCTGATTGTAAGTACCTACCTGCTGAAACTGATGTACTCCTACATATACATGTTACTGAAATGGATTGTTCATTCATTTAAATTGTACCTGCATAGTTGACGGATACATATAATGCTAACGTTCACGTAGAAAATATATTATTTGCAAGAGTTTGAAAATTAACAATTATAATTAATACTTAAACTATTAAGCTCGCATCAGTGACCTACAAAGATGTTAGTTTGAGAGGCCTTGCGACCACACAAAGATTTAGGTTTGAGAGGCCCATCTACAATTTATAATTATTGCCTGTGTATTATTTAAATATCAGCATAATATATTTTTACACAATGTTTTTTTATTAAATCGTAGTAATATCTTTAGTTACGTTACTAGGAATGATTTATAAATATAAATGTTAAAATTCAGGCTTCAACTTTTAATTTCATAACTGTAAGTCAATCTTTATGAATCTATTTATATAACGTAATATTTCGTAGAGTTTAAATTTTCTTGTGAAATCGTTAATTATGTTAAACAAAGTAAAGAGTGCAGCGGAGTTATGCCATAGACTGTAAACGCGTTGGTTGCGGGTTCGTATTGTAGTATAATTTCATATTTTCACTGCTTGGGAACAACAAGTCACAGTGGGTTTCTCACTTAAGGGAATGCAAATATTAAGGGAAATATGTATATAACATTTTCAATTCGTCGCCATGGTAACAAGGCAAACTGCGGCGTTGAGTTCCGCCGATCATCACGCAATATCTGAATTCTATAGAAAGTAGGAACGGAAGTGTCATATTATACTCTTAGTTTTGCGATAAACGTTTGAGTTTATAGTTTAGATTCACGCGCATATAGTAATGCTATGATATTTTGAGAGTTAGGTGGTGTAGCTCAACGCCGCCACAATAACAACAAATTTAGTCTATTTGTGAATAATTACAACCGCCGTATTTAAAAAAAATAAATTGTCATTTCGTTTTGTAAGCCTATAATAGCAATTCATAATAATGCTTGTGTTTAATAAAACACAAGCAATCTCTGTATGTCAGTCTCCAGAATCACCCAACACGGGTTTAGCTAATTTTAATATCATTCTATAACGCTTCATTTACTCTTCTAAAGTAACAAGGACTGATGTTATCATGTCGTAGTCATAATGTTAATTCTAAATAATGATTTTAGTAAAGTCAATGGTGTGCATATATTATATTAGAGACAGGTTTTGAGGCCTGTCGTGGCACAGAGGCACAAGCATGCCACTCTAAACCCAAAAGGTTATGAGTTTGATTCCTTCTGTAGGAAATGCAGTAATTAATATTTTTATTAAATATTTCATATCCTCAAGAGGCAAATTTTCTTAACATCACAGTCAAAACGCAATGCCTTAAATTTGCCAGAAAGTTGGGAACGAAACGGAGTCTTTAAAACTAAGTTCCCAAGATCCCTCTGCGTTCCCCATTACATGAGGAGAATACCGCGTAAAGTTAAAAAAGTGCATTCTTGTTTTCGCTTATATTGAGTAAGTAAGAAAGGTTATGGAATTAATTAATACAGC
>DWMZ01001776.1:0-15498 GCA_018249855.1 Eueides tales michaeli
ATATATATATATATATATATATATATATATATATATATATATATATATATATATATATATATATATATATATATATATATATATATATATATATATATACATATATATATATAAATATATGTATATACTTGTTTTTAACACACTTTTAGTGGTTTGGGTTGTAACTACGTATGGTTATATGCATGTACATATGAAATGGAATTTTTGAGCTTGATTTTCAGAATTTCCAGAAGTCTGAATAATTTGAATTTTTATATTTATTTTTATTTTATTCTATTAAAATTTCTATTCGGAGCCCATACGTTCAGTACATGAAAATATTTTATTATAAAATAATCAATCTACCGAAGCCCTCTTTCTAATGAAATCGATTTGTAAAAGTCAAATATTTTTTAACATATGTTTATTAAATAATAAGCATGAACCATAATTATCTATGCACTTTGTCTAATATCATAGGTAGTTGGGGTTGATTTTTTCCCTTGCAAGAAGTTATACTAATTTCGCGGCAGAGTTTAACTGGCTAGTGTCCAGTGGCTTGCCAGTGTCCAGCCATTGCGGTGAGCGCTGCCGTTTGTTGTAAAGAATCCACTTTCATCACCTAATAAATAATGATTCGATTAAAAATTCTCCATTACGAGCATCAGTCGATGCGTATATCGGTTCGCTTTACTAAATTCGTGAAATACCCACCTTTCAAATTCGCTGCAGCTAGGTCGGATGTACCTTGCGATGAACCCACTTCCATAAGATTTCAATTCTCCATTATCAACTTGGATCGCCAGCCATCCAAGAAGCTTGTTATGCACATCGAAAATTCCATAACGAAAACGTTGGAGCCAAAAACGCTCTGTCTTTTCTTTTATGACACAACCGCTATGCACCTATTAACTGTTACCTTACATCATTAACCTTTAGAGCTATTTCCGCAGCACTGGTGGAACTCGTACTCGTAAGTAACGCTACATTTCAAATTCTCCGTCTCGTGCCTCTTGTTTATATTTATATTATTAGGAATTGTGATTATTTATATATATTTTATTTAAAAGAAATCGTAATTTTTTGCGAATGTCAAGAAAGAAATGGACAAATTTTCCAATTAGTACTTTTATTACATATTTGGAAAACGTATTAAAAAATACGTAATAATACTTACTTATTAATTTCAAATTACAAAATAGTATATATTTTTCACTTTATTGACGGATAATGCCATTAATATCAACATTAGTACCTACAATGTGGCATGGGCATGTTTTTAGTAATTAAAAAATAATTAAATAAGAATCCTCCAAGGTTTGAAATACAATCTGTATATGCGGACTAGTTTACAGACCAGCTAAATCGATTTTTTTATAAGACTAATAAAATAAGATATTTATTACGTGAATAACAATAGAGGTAATCAAATTAAGATAATTACTTGATTTTCACTAAATACTCTAAGTGTATTTAGTGAACTAATTAAATATATCAATATTAAGGAACCACCTGATGTCCTCCTGAGGTCCTCCTTATATTCATTAGAAAAATAATTTATAATTTATATTGTTTCATCATAATATTACATAAGAAGTATAGTGTACTACGATGGCAGCCCCAGCCTCTTAGAAAGCTTTTTCTTAAATATATTTGTCATTAATTTAGGCCATCTTGGAAAATATAGATGGATCTAGTTAATAGTGATCCACTCGCAACTTTACCCGCTTGAATTACACTATTTTATTTACTAATTTCAACTACTTTTTAGTTCTACGATCAGCTTTGAAATTCTACACCTTTATCAAAAGCAAAAAAGAATCTATTTACATCTTGATCCAAATTCATAAAGAATCACAACAATTTTTTTTTTTTTAATTTTTTTTCATATTATAGGCACTTACGCAAGTGCCTCACAATACACGATATTCTCGATCCTTTTCTTCCAGCTTGCACTCGATCAATCAATATCAATTTTCTACGTCAACAACTATTATACAAAAAAATCGTACAGAACAAAAAAGTATTTTATAGAATAGAGAGAACACTAACGCTTTTAAGACAATATCTTTATATTGAAAAGTAAAATTTCAGCTAAATGAATTTAAAAATATGTAATATTCTTGTGGCAATTAATGTTTTAAGTTCAGGTAATTTTTTCACTTTTTAACCGATTTCGATAAAACCAACACTTAATTTTAGGGTTCAAATACAATAGTGAAAACTACATTTAAATATAGTTATCCGCTTGTGAGATTAACGCGTACTAACGCATAGACAAAGAAATAAAAATTTTACAAATTTTTTTTGGCCCCTTTTATATTAAAAACCCTATAAACACGCTATAAGATTTTGTTTACTACATGTTCCATGTAAAGACAGTGTTCGGTTACAGATTTATGATGAATTTTGATTGATAAATTAAAGAAAATACAACACATTGAAAGAAAAAAAATATATTTAAAGTCTACTTTTAAAGTCTTTATCCACACAGTAATAATAAATTAAAAACGTATAAAATTTTTTACAAGCGTTTAAATATAATAGAAAAAAAATATTATCAATTTTTAACATTTCTCTAACATTTTTATTTTAGGCAAAAAATTAAGTTTAATTTTTAAAATACATTTAATACTTCCTTAATAAATTAAAAAGGATTAATATGATTATTTATTTTTTTTTACACTTGAGAAGTTAATCTGTTTTATAAATATATTTTACCAAAAAAGTGTTTTATTGTTTTTTGTATACCTCGAAATATATATAACCTTCAATAAATATATTTATTTATTTATTTCTATTTTTTGTGTCAGTATTTATTTAGGGTAACCCTGCACATAGCAGGATAGGTGGTGAGCTTGGGAACCTAGTGTAAAGGCACTTTATTCCCTTTAAGACTCTACCATTTCCCACTTTATGCAGAATTCTTAGACACGGCGTGCTGAGTGGCGGAACTCAACGCGGAGATTTGTATCGTTACCAGAGTATATAGTATATAGATTAAGTATTTCACTTCCTCGAGGATGGCCCTGAGCGAGTTTTAGGGTTGGATATCCAAAAACTCACACAGGGCCCCTGCGCCATGACAAGCCTTAATGTTCCCGAAACGTCGCTTTAATATAATGTTTATATTATACTAAAAAATACTCAATGCATTCTTTCCTCTTAAAGATTGATTAAATAAAATAGAATGAGGGATAGAGTTATTTATCGCACTTAATTAACAATTTTCAATGAAATTATATAATTTAATGAAACTAAATCATTAATTTAATTTGGGAGTGATTGGAATAATTTGACTGAATCTCATTGTTATTTTTTGTACAATAACTGTTTTAAACACCAGACGAACAGGATTAAATTATTAACATATCAAAATTAATTTACTTCCATCCAGTAGTTATCAGTATTTATAAAGAAACGAAATTGCACTAGGATAAAACCTAACATAAAAAACTAAATAGTATACCAGAGACCTTTTATAATCACTATAAAAAAAATGTTATTGATTGATTTATTAATTCGCGTACAAACCAACAGACCGACAGACAGATAAGCAGATAAAAATCCTGCGCAGTAGTTTTTAGATTCTATACTAACATTGACTAAGCCAAGAATAATATATCTTACTTTATTTTTGTTAAAGAAGTTGAATCTAATCTTAAGTTATAATCTCGCGTAACTTGTATTTGATAAGCGTAAGTAAAGTATAGAGATATAAGCTACCTGTTATTTAATCAGACAACAAATTCTGTTTTTAATTTAAAAATCTGATTTTTTTTTATTATTTTCTGCTACTTAAGCTACGAGTAAATTGATAAAAAATTCTGATTTTTTTTATTTTAAAATCCATAATAGACAATCGTAACAAATATAAAACATTAATTTATTTATTTGACAAAGGTAAAACTTGTAACAATATCTAACTAAACCATAAGTTTTTTGATAAGTCAGTATTTAAACGATAGGGGGTTTGGGGTGTTACAGGTTGCTGGGGTTTGAGTGCAGGTCAAATAGTGTTGTAGCACAACAATATATCGCTACTTTTATTATCTTATCGATATTAGTTTTAGTTTGATTCATATTCTTAACATACAAATTTTATATTTAACTAACAAAAAATAACAAAATTATACTTTGAAACGCAAATCTTTATATAAATATGTTTTAATTAATTTGATCCAATGTAGAAAAAACTGTCATAAATAATTACACTGTATTTGTAAGGAGTAGAGGAAAGTATTTACTTCAGAAAAGGTATAAATAACAATCCTTGCAGTTTATAGTAATTTCTTTGAATTTTGTAAACAAGACTTAAAATTTATTATAAAAATATCATTGTAATTTTTATATCATTGTACAGCTTTCTTTATAATAAAAGTAAAAGTTAAGTATTCCTGTAATCGATTTTAATAGATTAGATATTTTATCTCACATCTCCTTCTTACAAGACTTTAATTAGGCATTGATCGTATCGTTGTATTACAGATTGAAATCAATTTTAAATGCTAATAAATATAAACCAGCTTGATAGATTTTCACAAAAAAAGTGTAAAAAAGTACAATATAAAATCGATATCGACATCCAACTATCAAGCAACTCTAAGAAGCAACAGGGTGTTGGACGCCTGCGCGCCTCCCAACCCCACCTGCTTTAAATAGCCCCGCAGGACCGTTTGGGTCTCAAATCCACGTCTGCCTCCGAACGAAGAGGAGGTTCTCCTAGCTAAGAGGAATCCCGCGTAGTACTCCGTAGTGACGTAGCAATGTGTATACTGCTCATATTAAAAACCGTGTTTTAAGACTGGATGCTGTGATTCTGGTGAAAATGTTTAGTGGCCATGAACAGAGTGGGTGCCAGTTTCAGTGAATTGTGGTGAACATCAAAGGTAGGTTTAATTATTTAAGCTCATCAACCGCTACGTTAAAATATTTGAAGAATTTTGACAATATAAAAAAATAATGATTCAATATTTATTATTAATTTTCATTTATCTTTGCGTAGTGGTATGGCTGCTTTTTATGGTCAGTAATAAATCTTGTTAAAGTAATTTATAACTGATCACATAAATCCAGGTCTCCGACAGGGCGTTTAGCGGAAAATATTGAGATTATGATATCTTCATAATATAATGGTAAGATAAGTACCTAACTGTTTTATAAATTAACATGTAACACCGTATCGGGACTACCAGTTGAATCTACGCCACGCCAGTTGCCGTTTAAATTATAAATCGTAATTTACTATGATAAAACCTTTGTTTAACTTTAAATTAATAAATTATTATTATTAACATTTTTTATGAGGAAACAATGTGCTCATAATCTACAAATTTGGATATCTTAGCGACTAAACAACTTCAGATCCAAAGTATTGGAAAAACTATTACCCTAAAGAGAATTGCCAACCACTTTACACTTTTACAAATTGACCAAATTGGCCAGCGAAAACTGTAGTAATAGAACTCCTTTGCTTTTTTTAACTTTTTGTAGAAAATAACTAGTAAGAAATTGTAAATGTAAAATGATCACTACAAAACAATATTTTCATAAAGTAATAATATCTAAGTTGTCTTTTTTGCTTCTTTACCTGAAAAATAACGATGTTAAAACATTTTGTTTCACCGAAGGCTGACCCACTTTATAAAATAACAATATAAGAATGACAAAATTTATACATGAATTTTCAATACCAATAAATTTTCGTAACATTGAGAGATGATTTTTATATGAAAGTTATCTTATAAAAAGTTCAATCAAATGCGAGTCAGACTCTCCAACCGAAGGTTCCTTAGGATTGTTTATCAACGGGAAGATTAACTATTAAAACATGACAAACATATAGCAATAATTTCGTATGGAATGAACTACAATACTACCTTCGAATTTTCGCCTTTCGATTTTTTCGTTTGTTTGCCAAATTTTAAAATTGCACACACAGGAAGCTTATAGCTTTTTATTACGCAATGAATTTCGTATAAAAAATATATAAATAGTCTTCACAGGCGGGCCGACGGACGACCCAGTAAAAACGAAACCAATATAGGATATAAGGGTTTCGTCTTTAAATATTTCTTTTCTCTATTAACAAGACAAAGACCGGCGTTGACTTCCGCCATTCAACACGCAAAGCCAATCGGCGAAAAGTGGAGAACAGAACGCAGTGTCTTATGTTCCTAAGTTCCCTCTGTCTACCTTGCCATGCAGGATACAGCGTGAAGCCGAGTTAGTGAGTGAGCGTTTCGTTTTTACTCCTTGACATTTATTTTTAATTTTCATTACTTTAATTATTTTTGATGTAAGTCGGCTAGAATGAAAAATATATTAGATGCAAATATACATATCTATATGTATATTTATTTAAATAAAAAAAGTAATAAGTTAAATAATATTTTATAACACATTAAATACTACACATTCAAATTTGCTTTATATAAATGAATATCGTGAATCATAATATTTTACTGCTATCGAAAAATAATTAAATATACCTACACAATTGATAGTGAAATATATTGTTTGTACTCAACAAATTTTCATTACATTTTAACAAATTAATTGAAGAGAGCAGCTTACCGAAACCATCAATTAGTGTGTAATCACACGTCACGCGAAACAATGACACTATGGAGCGTATAATTATGGAATATATATTTAAAGCACACTTTTTTTTAGACAATTCAATTAAATTAATATATTAATACATGACAAAAATCTTGTAGCTATAATAAATACTACCTATTACCTAATCTTAAGTGAGGTGCAGTGGTATAGCGACTGACAGTAAGCGTAACTGTTGGGGATTCGATCCCCAATGGGTCCAATATTTTTAGCGTGGTGTTAGCTTCCGGTATTCAGCATGTAACGTCTCGAAAATTAGATGGAAGTTGACAAAGTGCCTTAAGGCTGGGTTAAAAAAGTGCAAAGTTATTTTTCGGGTGCGGAACCCTTATAATCCTTTAAGGGTATATATATATATATATATATATATATATATATATATATATATATATATATATATATATATATATATATATATATATATATATATATATATATATATATATATATATAATATGGGACATACCCTAAAAATAACTTTGTTGTCCATCTATCCATCTATATTTATTTCTACATCGTGTGCAAGTCGTATTAAGTTGAAATTAAAATAAAATATTCATATCTATGGTCCCTTGGAAAACAGCAGCAATCAAGCTTCAAAGTCAACACAATAAAAAATACCAGTATTTGTGTCTATCGTCTTCTTCTATCATATCGTATCGTCTTAGCATTTTGTGTGATTTTCGCCGAATAATCTGAATAATCTATCGATCCATCTATAAACATTTATTATTTCGATCGGTATTTATAATATTTTGCTTATTAGTATTTTTAAAATGAATAAACTTCTTTCAAGCCATAACCATAGTGGCATTATAAAAAATAAATGCGGTTTAAGCAATAGTCACATTTCCGTTTTATATATCTCTCTATTCTATAAAATACTTTTTTGTTCTGTACGATTTTTTGTATAATAGTTGTAGACGTAGAAAATTGATATTGATTGATCGAGTGCAAGCTGAAAGAAAAGGTGATCGAGAATATCGTGTATTGTGAGACACTCGCGTGAGTGCCTATAATATGAAATAAAAAATTGTGATTCTTTATGAATTTGGATCAAGATGTAAATTGATTTTTTTTGCTTTTGATAAAGGTGTAGAATTAAGAAGCTGATCGTTATATTTTATGAGCAGGGGGCGGAGCCCCCTGGTAGCTTATATTAAAAATTTTTTTTGACGTTTTTTGACCTTACAAAATTTTAGCGGAAACAATATATTTTTTTTATTTATTAAGTACCCAGAGTCCATATGCATACTAAAAAAATCGAAGAATGTTTCTAAAATAGATTATATTAAATCTATTCACTCATTTAAACTTATTAAAATTAGTAAAACTATAAGTATGAAAAAGTAAATTTATAGAGCAACCTTTTTTAAGCGTATCGCGTGCAAAATATTACTATTTCGATCTAGAATTAACGATACGAGTATAAAGACTTTTATAAATATTACTTAAAGCCCATATGAAATAATGGCGTGTACCTTTTGCGTGACGCATCATTTAGTTTCAATTTACAGTATGATAAAAAACCGCTTAGTGTTATTGCTTTCCTGTTAAAAGTTTTTTTATCTTTATTTTAACAAAATACCAAATAAAAATTCATTCAATCTTATTAATAATGAATTAAGCCAGTATTGTAACTAGCGACTCGTCTGCGGTTTTTTTTACTGGATCTACATATATTCCTATATCCCGCACATGGCAGGGATTTCGGGTTCATGTTACCAGAGATAGAAGAAGAAGTGAAAATAATAAATATTTCATTACCTCGAATGAGGATCGAACCTTTTTTTCTTTTTGATACTTGACGATCTTTCTGTGATACACTCTTCATTATACTTAACTGTTATCTACTTCGAACATTTTACACACCTCATAATTTTTTTTTGACACCCTTTTTTCTATTGTTCTAAAGTTGTACTATGTTTAGTTATGTTAAGAATAAGCATAATTATATTCCTTGTTACTCTGTGAACTGCGGCGATAACAGTCTTGTCTCTGCATTTCAAAACTATTCCATCTTACAAGGTATTCATTAATTGCTATGCTATGACAGATAATTATAATCAACAGTAGATATGTCTGTAGTATTTAATTGTAGAATGAACAATAATATATTATTTAAAATAATTTTCACTTAAACATTTGTTTTTTAGTATTTTGTAAAACATAAAAAATATTTCAATAGGTTAACTATTGAAATATTAGGAGTTACGTTTTTAATTGATTTTTTTCCCCGTTCAATTTGTTTCTTTATTATTTAAAGACAATTGGGTAGCTAACGTTGAAAAAAGTATACGAAAATCCCTTAGCGCTAATAAATACCTTTATTTTGTAAAAGTAAATGAGGTTTAACGTTTATTAAATTTTTAGTTGTTCTGAAGTAGGGTCAGATAAACAGTGCGTTTAAGCTACGTTGAGTACACTCACAAAGCTTAAAAGAAAGTAATCCGAAACAGAACGAGTATCCATTAACAAAAGGAAAAGGTGTTTCAACTAAGATAAAGAATGTTTAACCACTAGCTTCATTCAGTTTATATTAAGAAAATAATTAGTTTTCTTGGCTAGGACAGGTGGCAAGAATACTTAAACGCATATTCTTTACATTTTATTGTAATGAAAAACACTGTGTTTTTCATTAATTAGGAAACTTTAAAGGAATAAAGTGACGTCAAATATGAAATGATGATAATGAAAAATAAATAATGTAATATTAAAATATTTTTCTGAAACAAAAAGAACTAAAATGTTATCGGTTTGAGCTTTTAGAGGTATTGTCGTGGAAATTGACTTTGGGTCGCTCGAGCTGTGATCTAACGTTGTCATATGAACTAAGTCATGCGTAAAATTATTGCTCTAATCTGTTTCTGGACCATTAGTATCGATATAAAACATTATCGATATATAATGTAACTGGATTTAATTTGCTATTAAGTAAAATAAATACATGTGATCCTCTTGCCATGTCTCACGTACGGCTGTCAAACGACTTTAATCCAAAAAACACATTGAAACTTAAAATGTATCAAACAAGAATGAAACGAAATGAACTTAAAAAATCATAAAAGAGCAGAAGATATTAGATCAATAACAAAGTTAGAATATATAAGAAAAAAATTAAATAGTTAAAATGGCGAAGGACAGGACACATGACATGAAAATGCACCACAAATGTAATACTATAATATGTATATATTTGGCATTCATAGTTTTAATTATTATACTTGTTAAAAAATAATTAATGATTTTTTAAAACTATGAATGCCCAGCTGTGGATTCAATTGTTACTCAGACAATTAACTACTTGGAAAAGGCTTATGGAGTACCACAAGCAATTTCTAAAAAAATTTGCAGTGACGTCTTAAGTTTTAGACTACATCCGGGTTTTTCCAGGATAGATGTAAAACATTCTAAACAGTAACACTAATAAATTCTTTCAAATGTTGTTAGAATCAAAGATGTTTACAGGTCACGTAATTGTTGTTGAATGTACATATCAATAATGTACCAATTTAAACTTTAAAATACTCCAAATACAAATAGATAGAGTAGCAATCATCATGGAGAATGTGTTTCGCCTTATTACTGAGAAATAAAGGTATGTTTTTATTTTAAAAATATTAAACTTTTCTTTTGCTCGAATGAGTATTAAAACCACAACATGTTGCGTTTACATTCACAGGTTTGTGCGCTTGTGCCACGACAGATTATAAATTTAATAAAATAATAGTATTCTTAAACTCCCAGGATCAGTTAATCTAGGTGATGTATAACATATTTTTGAAGCAATTAATATTACTATTAGGTACTGTAATAATATAGAGAAGTAATTTAATTTTACCGATGTGTATATACAAACCCAAAAAAGACTATTTGAGTTATATTCTTAGTATTTTTTTATTTTATTTTCATAATTTCACTAACAATCATAAAATGAGGTAGACTATCTGAACATAATAGATAAATCTCATTCAGTGAGTCAAATTAAAAATATAGTTAAATAAAATTGGCTCGTGGCAAGCTAATTCCAAGTAAGAAATATTATTCAAAGAATATTTATACAAAGTTGTAATTATTTACACAAAAATATTTTTATATTAAGCACTGATAGAATAAAACATATTTTCTTATAAATATTTCAGTATAATTAAGAATAAAATATGTGGATTTAACACGGTATCATAAGTTTATAATAATAAAATATATAAAAATAGAAGAAAATTAACGTCGTCATCGGAGATCATCGCAACGTAGCGGCATGACGCCTGACGGTATACGCATTATTGATATGAATCCCCATTCTGGGAATAAACCAAGACGTTTGGGTGGCGCGTGTAAATCACAGTGAAGTATCACAAAACTACGTTATCTTTATCAACTCTACTACACATGAAATTGAGCGTGAACCTACGCTATAACGAACCCATGCACAATTCTTATAATAAAATATACATAAAAATATAGAATATATAGTATATATATAACGATTAATATAAATGTTTTGTTTGTCTAATCGCCTAAGATCAAATCAGTAAAAACTTTCAAAGTAAAACGGACACCATTAAATCGATAATACTGTATATATTTATAAAAACATATTAGTTGAAAACGTTCTTAATGTAGTTCGGTAACAAATAAACGACTTTTCGGGTTTTTCTTTTACATAAAAGCGGCGAGTTGATTTATTGTTAGAGCTTCGAGCGGCCGCGTCCCGCCGCGAATCTTGATCGACGGAGCATTTCAATTTATTTTATGAGTCGACACCTTTTGTGTACGATTATACTTAACAAAATAGCGTGCTTTGTCAATAATCAATAACACCTGTCCAGGATTTTTCTTGTATGATAAAATTACTAAAATTTTATGTCAAGCGTAGAGATATATAGCGAGCATAATTTTTTCATATCAATAATAATGAAAAAATACGATTCAATCTTGTCAAAACAGACAGAGAATGTTTTAAAATATTATTGCTGCTTTTAGGTAAATTATGGTTTGAAAAGCGAATGCTCCTAAAATAGTTTGCTATCAAATAGCGAGCTAAAGAAAAATGATGATAGTCCAATGTTCACAGCTGCATCGGATAATACTTGCTAAGTGATGAAATAGTTTTATTTATTAAAGTGCACTTGTTTATATTACAAATGCACAAGTAATATTGAAAAGTCATATAGTTATCGATACAATTAAGGATTAGCAATGTAAGCTGATAGCTATGATATTACATTAACAGATTTATAATATTATTTACTGAACTCAGAAGAGCAGATTCGTAGTGGATGGAACAGACTTATATATTTTGCTGATGATTAATCAATATTTTGGTAATTGGATTGCCCTCATTAATTTAAATTGATTAAGGAAGGCTTTCTAACAAAAATAAACTTAAAGATCTTTAAGAAGTAATTAATTTTCAAGTACAAGCATTTTATACATTACAACAAAATAATGCTATAAAGAACAACTAAACACATAAAAAAAGTCATAAAAATGAGTCGTGCCGGAATGGCGAACCGAAAAGGTAAATGGGTATATAAAGGAATATCAATAATGACCGCGTAACGTACGTCATGGTTATAGTGCGATATTGCTCTCGCCTTATGCGGCCATGTTGTGTTTCCTTCTAACATATCCTTGTACGTGATAATATCTTTGTTAATAATTAACTATGTTTCTGTTTCGAATTATTTATATGTACATATGTATATTGTAAATTATATGTATCGATGGTCAATGAACTGTACGTTTTGTGACGCTCTGAGACTAGCCGTTAAATTTAAATTATATTACTAAAATGAGACCATGGTGGGGTAACGCCACAGTGTTTGTTAATTTTAATTTAATATTTTTATTTCTTCGCTCTGGTAACAAGTTAAAGTTAATTTCACTTAACGTCAATATTTATAGCCTAGCTATACCTACGCTAATAAGACAGCAAAATAATAGAAAGTAAATTATATTACCCGAAGAGGGCGTCTACTTTTTATATTAAGATTTAAGTTCGATATTACATAAAATGTATTGTTATATCGACACCAAATAAAGTTCATCAACTATTTATTATTAAAAATAACATTTATATGACAGATGTTATAGCCGTTTTTTGCGGTAAAATACTACAAATATAATAAAATAATTCTTTACTTAACCTTTGTAGTTATTGTTGGCATTAGAACCAATACTGTTAACGCTTGCTTAAAATGAAGATTAAAGGGGGATTGCGAAATAAAAGACAGGAGATTTTTCTCGTGAAACAATGCTACGCCGTGCCGTCGCTACGCCGAAATGTTAAACTTTAATTTATATTAAGGCAGCATTTGTACTAAATAATCGCCATTTCTGCACATTTAAACGTGTAATAAGGAATAATTTGACAACGATACGATTTATGCTTTATTTATTGTGGTCCATAGTAAATAGATTCAAACAATGTGCTATATAAAACAGGGTATGCTGAGGGACACTAGGTAGTGTTGGTATATTCAGTTGCCTCAGTTTTAACATAAACAGTTTGCGCTAAATTCTCTAGGCTATTTGAGTGACGGAACTCAATGCTGCTTATTGTCTGGTTACCAGAAAGAACAAATGAGCAAATCAATAATTTAAAACTGCGCCAAGGCGACCTTACAACTTATTTTCATGTAATAAAAGAAATCACTTACAGTTTTAGTTTTTTTTTTCAATTATGTTATCACTGTTTAAGAAAATTATAAAATATATAAAAAATATGTTTTAAAAATTAACTTTAACAAATTATTTAAAATAATAAAACTTCGGGTCGTGTATAATTAGTAATAATAAACATAATTATCGTCTGTTCTGTCTAATTAGCTGTGGAATCTAACTCGATACATAATTACAGGGCTTGTCTAAGAGTTAATGATAAAATCGTTCTTTATTTTACAAATATATTACGTTAAATAGAAAGTATCTCGTTACACCTAGTTTAATGAACGTGAAACAAGAAGAAAATCTTTTTATTTATTTGTGAAGGTTTATCGGCTTATCCGCGTATTTTATACAACCTTAAATACTACTTGTACGTACTACGGTATGAGGAAATGAATATTTTATAGATTTTTTTATTAAAATACAAAAATATATATTGTATCATAGACAATATCAATATAGTTTTATTGTATAATGTTTTGCAAATGTTTTACTCTTTTTATAGTATTGTTTTTATTGTAATTATATATTTTTTTCTTTTTTTCCTTATTATTATTATTTATTTTTTTTTATTTTGTACTAATTACTACTTGAACCGCGACATAGTTTACAACTAATACAGTTGTTATCGTTGTAAATTGTTTTTTTTTGTAGTTTTTATCTTGAACAAACAGTGTATTTGTTTATTATTTATTTATTGAGGAATAGGAATCTTAACTTTAAGATTTAAGTCTGTTTATAAATTGCTGAGCTAAGTGTACAATTATTTAAATATAAAGAGTCCTTTGAAACGGACCCAACTGATAGCATTTAATGTTCGCCAAGAGTTGTTTTAGGTCCTACTTTACATAACGATCTTCGTACAAAGTCCAAATTTAAGGTTATTACGCTTAAATATGTGTGTAAGCAATGTTTGAGACTGCTTTCAAGGGGCGTTGTAAAAAAATTGTTATAACATTTTGGGGTGACATTAACGGGCCTTCGTAAATTGCTAGCGGATAGCAACAAAGGTTCTTTATACGCACAAAGGATTCAGTGGACGAACTGACCGCATTTTAAAAATGAAAATGCCGTCTTGCAATTTTTATAATTAAAAATACAAATTTTAGCAACCCATGTAACCTCCTATATTACCATTTATTCATTTAGAGTGTAAAGTTCTATGAGGCTTTGAACCTTTTATATAATAATAATATGAAATATATATATATATATATATATATATATATATATATATATATATATATATATATATATATATATATATATATATATATATATATATATAAATGAGAAAGAGAAAATATAATTTCTTTAAACCCATTATTATTATGATGCTAAAAATACTGACTATTATATATTAAATGCTGATTTCATATTTAAAAAATCCTTATCGTTCTTACACTTTCAATATTTATCTAACAACAAATTTAAAGAAACCTTTGTATAAGGCTTTAATTAATACTTTTTTTTTCTTAAATAATACACATAATTTAAATAATACAAAAATTGCAGGGACTTACAATTGCTATCGATTATTATTTATCATGATAGTTTTTGTAAAGATATAAAATGCTGTTCTCATATTTTAAAAAATCCTTGTCATTCTTATACTTTCAATACTTATCTGATAACAAATTTAAACAAACCATTGTGTAAAGCTTTAATAAAATAACATAAATAATACACACCCAATTCCTCCAATGGTATAAACAAATAGCAGGGGCTTAGAATTGCTATCGATTATTATTTATAATGATATTTTTTGTAAAGATTATCCATAGAAATAAACAATTGGTGTGATACGGTAAGCGTGTAGGGGTCAGATAACGTGGGGCGTGCGGGCGAATATGTTAGTGACATGCTCACTTTCAACCCACGTAGATACTCTTTGAGCGCAATCGATTAAAAACATTAAAGGATTAATGTTGTGTAGTTCACGATTTTATTTGTGCTTTTTAAAGTTTTATCTGCTCTTTTTAAGCCTACGTGCCGTGCGGTTTTATAAAGCGAAAATACGAGAATTGTGATAACCAATGTGATTTAAAAGATTGTAAACAAGTAGCAAACAAATTACTTTGTTCTACTTCTTTTATTAATTAGTATAAGATATATATATATATATATATATATATATATATATATATATATATATATATATATATATATATATATATATATATATATATATATATATATATATATATATATATATATATATATATATAT
>DWMZ01001777.1:0-15495 GCA_018249855.1 Eueides tales michaeli
ATATATATATATATATATATATATATATATATATATATATATATATATATATATATATATATATATATATATATATATATATATATATATATATATATATATATAGTCATATTATAGTCACTCACGCCTCCTCACAATACACGATATTCTCGATCACCTTTACTTCCAGCTTGCACTCGATCAATCAATATCAATTTTCTACGTCAACTACTATTATACAAAAAAATCGTACAGAACAAAAAAGTATTTTATAGAATAGAGAGATAGCACTAGGGTCCCAAGTTCCCTCTGTTACCCTGCCACGTACGGAACGGAGGGTGAAGGTGAAAATACAGAGCTTTACAATATTAGTATAGATTTGATCAACTACTGTGGTTTATTAAAAATAGAAACTGTCAATCATTGAGATATTTTATAGATATTCGTTGAAATTCATTGAAAAAGATAGGCAAAGACCTGTGGGTATAGTGTTAATACTATCCGTTCCCATCATGACACTTCCGTTCCCTACTTGACTTCGACAAACATTGGCCAAGACTTTTTTACAGGCTTCGTTTTTTTTTCAGTTAGTTCACACTGGACAAGAATACTTAATGTTAAGACAATCCAATCCACTTCCGTCCCCCACATCCTGTCAAATATATTGCGTAACATGATATTTTTTTTTAGCTTCACGCTGTATCCCGCACAAGGCAGGATAGGCAGAGGGAACCCGGGAACCTAGAGTTAAGACACTCCGTTCCACTTCCGTTCCCCACTTTCCGCCGAATTTGAGGCATTGCGTATTGAGTGGTGAAACTCAACGCCGCGCTTGGCCTTATTACCGGAGCGAAGAAATGAAACATTAAATATTTAAATTGAAAATATTAAATATTTCATTACCTCGACTGGGGATCGAACCCAGAACCTGTCGGTTACAGTCACACGCTTGTACCACTGCGCCACGATAGACCTCAAGTATATGTTTAAACTATCGATGTTAGTTATAAATATATAGCCATCCCTATTTCCATTTCAGGTAAAATGAATTTTACTTCAATTTCTCTCGAAATTAAATTGTTAAAGTTATTTAAATTAGTATCAAATTTTGTATATAATATGAATCATTTGATAGTTGTGGTCTGTCGTGGCGCAGTGGGACAAGCGTGTGACTGTAAACGACAGGTTGCGGGTTCGATCCCCAGTTGGTGAAATGAAATATTTAATATCAGTGAATTACGCTATTTTATATACTAATCTCAATTACTCTCTTGTTCTAATAACATTATCACTTTTAAGACAATATCTATATATTGAAAACTAAAATTTTAGCTAAATTAATAAAAAAAACATTTTTAAAATTTACATAATTGTTTGATTTTAAACTGATTTAAATAAAACAAACACTAAATGTTGAGTGAATGTTGCCAAAATACAATAGAGAAAACTGCATTTAAATATGATCAGCCATTTCTGAGATTAGCGCGTACAAACGCACAGACATACATACAAAATTTTCTATAATCACTATTTTCTCTCCTACTACATAAATAAACGTCCCCTATAAGATGTTATTTAATATATCTTCTATGTACAGACAGAGATCAGTTACAAATTTATTATATATATATATATATATATATATATATATATATATATATATATATATATATATATATATATATATTTTTTTTTTATTAATTAAAAAATTTTTTTTTATTAATTTCTTTAATTTGATTTCAAATTCGTATCTACACCTACCTTTACTTTAATTACCAATGAACCATTATAGAGTAAAATGATAAATCGCCTCCAAAAAACACACACACTAAATATGTAAAATAAGGTGAGATAAGAGAATATAAATTCTCCCATACATTTTATCTGGATTCGAACCCGCTTCATGAATAATTCAAAGGAGATCTTTAATTCATTTAGTTTTATATATATATATATATATATTATGTTCTTTTGAGTGTATTAGCTTTTAGTATAGATCCTCTTGGCACAGTGGGAATAAGGTTCACTGTGGGTGTGATGGGTGTAGGTTCAATTCACTTTCGTGGGTAAAATTATTTTTTTGGCTTCACGCTGTATCCCGCACATGGCAGGGTAGACAGAGGGAACCTGGGAACCTCTATTAAGACACTCCGTTCCGTTTCCTAATTTCCACCGAAATGGTGACATTACGTGATGAGTGGCGGAACTCAACACCGCACTTTACCTTCTTACCAGACGAATGAAATGAAAACATTAAATATTTAATGTGAAACGTTTAAATATTTCTGGGGATCGAACCCACAACCTGCCTACAAATCAGCCCACAATTTTACTCTAAATATATAAAAAAGAAAACCTTACCAACAGTAGTCAGAAGCATGTTATCCAGCAACAACGCTATGGCCACAATGACGAGAACCAACTTCCTGGACTCCCGGCAGGCGGCGATGCGCGCCCGCCATCCTCCCAGCCCGTCTGATGCTGCACCCATGATGATCTAAAGATGTAGAAAGATTCTTCTTTAGACTTAACGGGAAGAAAGCTTCTTATTTAGAACTACGATAAGTAAGGTTCTTCTTTAAACTTAACGAGAAAACAGACTTTTAAGTATTAAGTTTTTAAATATTAAGTTCAACTTTAGACTTAACTAGAAGAAAGATTCTTCTTTAGATTTAACGAGAGAAAGATTCTTCTTTAGACTTAACGAGAAGAAAGACTCTTATTTAGACTTACGAGAATAAAAAGATTCTTCTTAAGAATTTACAAGACGAAAAATTCATCATTAAACTTAACGAGAAGACAGGTTCTTCTTTAGACTTAACGAGAAGACAGGTTCTTCTTTAGACTTAACGAGAGAAAGATTCTTCCTTAGACTTAACGAGACGAAAGACTCTTATTTAGACTTAACAAGAATAAAAAGATTCTTCTTTAGACTTTACAAGACGAAAGATTCTTCTTTCGATTTTACAAGACGAAAGATTCTTCTTTAGATTTGACGAGAAAACAGGTTCATCTTTAGACTTAACGAGAAGAAAGATTCTTTTGACTAAACGAGAGATTCCCGCTGTACACTAAAGAGGGAAAAGGAACTTAGTGTTAAGGTATTTAATATGTGAAGTTATAGAGTTCTGTTTAATAGACGTTTGTCGTAGCACAGAGCCACAAGCGTGTTACATACAATCTTCTGGCAAAGTTCTTTCAGCTCTTAAACAGCTAGATTTTTTTTAAACATAGCCATCGTGATGAACAATACCATCATTTCTAGAAAGCCGCTATCAAATCTGTTCATGTATTAAAAATGGCTACAAAGTGTTAAATTAGCTTCACGCTGTAACCCGCATATGAAGTGGTAGGCAGAGGGAACTTGACAGCGTAGTGTTGAAACACTCCGTTCCATTCCCCACTTTTCGCCGAATTTAAAGCTTTGTGTGTTGAGTGGCGGAACTCAACGCCGCGCTTAACAGAGCGTAGAAATGGAAACATTCAAATATAATTAGACCAGTTAAAATGGAACTCCCAACCGATATGATTTCTCATTCACGCTGTATCCCGCGCGAAACGGGATAGGCAGTAAGAGCGGGTTAATAATTTCCTATGAACAATTACACCACAAGGCATTTTACAAAGACACCGAATATTTCATAAAACAAAAGGGAAAATAGAATGCTTTTAAACGCACAAAAGAATTACTTTATATTATAAGTTTATATATTTTTTTCTCTCTGAAACCTTTTTTTTTTCTTTTGTGTAAAAAGTATTTTAATATATCTGAGGCCTGTCGTGGCGCAGCGGCACAAGCGTGTGACTGTAACCGACAGGTTGCGGGTTCGATACAAACTCGAGGAAATTAAATTTTTAATACTTTCAAATTAAATATGTAATGTTTTCATTTCTTCGCTCTGGTAATACGGCAAAGCGCGGCGTTGAGTTCCGCTATTAAACACGCAATATCTCTCTGCGTGAACTACCATGTGCGGGATACAGCGTGAAGCTAAAAAAAAATATCCCGGTCGATCTTCTCAGAAAAAAAATATATTTTAATTTCTCGTTTAAGTATTGAGACAGACTGTGGCGTTGAACTCCGCATAATGCGTAATTTCTTTAAAATTGCCTCACCTAATATACTTACGTAGTGTATTACGATCGTTTGTATCTGTTAACTACTACATATAAAATAGAACGGAAGTGTTATAATGAGAACAGAGTGTCTTAACACTAGGTTCCCAGGTTCCCCCTACCTTCCCTACCATGTGCGGAATAAAGCTTAAAGCTTGAAGTGAAAAAAATAAGTCTACTATAATTAATCAGTGCGGGAAGCTGAGTGCGAAGCTGAGTGTCTTAACACTGTATCTGTATCCGGCAAGGTAGGCAGAAGAAACATAGGAACCTAGTGTTGGGACACTCCGTTACCATTTAGACACTTACGTTCTCTACTTTAACGGAATTCAACGATGTAATATTATTACTTAAAAAATAAAACCTATATTGTTTTTTTTTTTTAGTTCCCGCCCATGGCAGAGTGGTCAGAGGGACCTTAGGATCCTATCGACACTCCGTTCCCATTAAGTCACTTACGTCATCCAGTTACCACCGAATCACAGAAGCATTGCATGTTGAGTGGCAATACTAAACGCCAATTTGCTTTGTTATTAGAGAGAGTTAAATGAAAAAATGAAATATTTAATTTCCTTGAGTAGGAATCGAACCCACAACCTCTCGGCTACAGTCACACGCTATTTTCCGAAGTAGACAAAAGAAATTTAGTGGTAAAAATTCGGAAATTTAAGCCATTACGTCTTAAATGGCGGATCTTAACGCTGAGCTTTGTATACCAGAGGGGAGAAATGAAAATAAGTTGAAATTTCTTCTAGGTGGAAGTCGAATATACGACCGTCCCGAGCACATTCAATACTGCCACTGTGCCACGGTAGTGTTAATTATTATTTTTTTTTTTACCTTGATCTCACGCATTGCAGGATAGGTAAAGGGAACCTGGGAACCTAATGTTAAGGTCACTCTGTTACCATTAAGACACTTCCGTTCTCTACTTTGGCGGAACTCAACGCCGCTATACTAATTAAAATATATCAATTTCGGTACAAAATTTTAATATTTTTTATATCTTTTTAATCAATAATTCACAGATAATTAATGAACAACAAAAAAAAAATATATCAACTCACCCTAAATAATTACGAACGAAGCGGCCATTTTCTTTATTGTTTTTTTTTTTTTCTAAATTTAAGCCCCAAAACCTAAAACCGTGTGTCCTCAGCCACAAATGGACCTACTCTGGGGCTACGCTAGGACAAAATAGGGCCAAACTGGCCTGAACTCTCGTTTTAAGGCACTAGCCCGCTTTATAGTACATATATTGATGAAACTTGGGGGGCACGGTGGGTCTTTATGGCTGGTCACTTATATTCTATAACATATATATTTTCATACAAAATTCGACCTTTTGTATATAAAAATAGAGAACATTTCTCTTTGATTTTGTATGTAATTATCAATATAGATCTGTTTATTGTATTTTGAACGTTATTTCCTATATATTAGAGTTGAAACTTTAATTTATTTTACGATAAGTTGTAAAATATGGCTCTGTTAAGAGATTTTGTGGCTTATTTCAATTGAATAGAGTTACTTTTTGTTCAATTTTTCGTATAAAAGCTACAGGTTTTCGATAAGTTCGCGCTGAAAATGCGTTATGCTGATGGAGAACGGTGTTCGTGATATTTTAAAGGACTATTATCGATTTTTCTCCTTTTTTTTTAGGTTAACGCTGTATCTCAAGTAGGTACCCACGTTCCCTCTTTAAATATGTAGTGGGAACTTGGGAACATAGCTAAGATCTGTTCCCATAAAGACTCTTAAAAAAAGTGGAGAACGAACTGACTATTTGTAGGTGAAATCTTTCGATATTGTTTGTTGAGTGATAAAAGTTAACAATACACTCTGTCTTATCAGTGCGAGCAAGATACGTTAAAAAGAACAGCGTGTGACTGTAACCGACAGGTTCTGGGTTCGATCCCCACTCGAGGAAATGAAATATTTAATAATTTTCAATTTAAATATTGAATGTTTTCATTTCTTCGCTCTGGTATAACAAGACACAACGCCTCAAATTCAGCGGAAAGTGGAGAACGAAACGGAGTGTTTTATCACTAGGTTCCCAACATCCCTCTGCCTACCCTGCCATGTGCAGGATATAGCGTTAACCCGAATGACTTATCATACAATGCCTTGAATCCAGGCGTCTTACATAACCCTCTTATGAAGAAGATTCAAAAATCTTAGAAAACAGAGTGTATAAACACTCTCACTCTCTATATACAAGCCTAGAGATATAGAAGCGGCTTTCATCCGTTTGAACTTACTATTATATTATAGCCAAATTATAATAAACATTGAAATAATTTTTATTGTATGTTTTATTTTCATATATATAAGCTATATAACTGGAAAGTTTCAACTAAATTTCATTGGTTCAGTAGTTTTTGCGTAAAAGTGTAACAAACATACATACACACAAAGTTTCACTTTTATAATATTGCAAAGTAGCTATAAGGAGAAGAGAGAAAAGAGAATAAAGAAAAGAGAATTAAAATTTACATAAATTATAGTCTTATGTGTTATTCTAATGTCTGATGATCAGAAGATTTTGCTTAAAAGTGTAACAAACATACAAACACACAAAATTTCACATTTATAATATTACTAAAGACAAGAGAGAAAAGAGAAGAAAGAAAAAAATAGAGAACAGAATTAAACCCAAAACAGAATTGGAACCCATACTTAAATCACAAATTTAAAACTTTAAAAGAATCCATCAACCACCTTCTGCCTTCAGAGTATCTATGAGAGGTCCTTAATTTCTATCTCCGTCTCTTTCACTCGTATAGAGTTCAATATATCTGTCCCTCTCGCACACTGTACAATCCCCAGCATTTAAGTCCGAGAATGGCGTTTGATGTCTGTCTATAATCAAATTATTTATATATATATTATATGTAAGAGGGTAGTTGATTCATTTCCAGAATACAAGAATATTTTACGGAGTTTAACGCTGCAAGATAAGGTGGTTTTTTTCTCAGCTTCTCTCTATATCTACATGGCAGGGTAGACAGAGGTAACTTGGGAACCTAGTGTTACGACACTCCGTTCCACTTCCTTTCCGCCGAATTAGCGGCGTTGCGTGTCGAGTGGCGGAACTCAACGCCGCGCTTTCGCCTTATTACCAGAGCAAAGAAATGGAAACATTAATTTGAAAATATCAAATATTTAAATTCCTCGAGTGTGTATCGAACCCACAACCTGTCGGTTACAGTCACACGCTTGTGCCGCTGCGCCACGACAGGCCTCAATTGGGGTCTATCTTGCTAGTCTGATATATCTATATATCGTATTAAGTATAGAAAATGATAAATAATAGAGAAAGGTCTGTCGTGGCGCAGCGGCACAAGCGTGTGACTGTAACCGACAGGTTGTGGGTTCATACACACTCGAGGAAATGAAATATTTAATATTTTTATTTCTTTGCTTTGGTAACAAGGCAAAACGCGGCGTTGAGTTACGTCACTCAACAAGCAATGCCTCAAATTCGGCGAAAAGTGGTTAACGGAAGCGGAACGGAGTGTCTCAACACTAGGTTCCCAAGTCCCCTCTGCCTATCCCGCCATGTGCGTGATACAGCGTGAAGCTGAGGATATTGATAACTGTCTATAGAAAATGAGGCCAGTAATGGCGCAGCGGCATACGCGTGCGACTGTATGCGCAACAGGTTGTACGTTCGAGCCCCCATTGACGATATAAAATATTTAATTATATCACGTAGGCAAAGCGCGGCGTTGACTTCCGCCAATCAACACGCAATGTCTCATGTTTGACAGAAAATGGAGAACGGATGTGTCTCGATGGGAACAGAGTATCTTAAAACAAGGTTCCCATGTTCCCCCATTAACCCTGCCATATGAGTACGGTGGGGCGGTAGAAAAACAGCAATAGAAAATAATACAATCGAGACATTGCATTGTGAATGGTGGAGTTTAACACCGCGTTTTGTCTCAATAATTGATGATATCTTCACAATAGAACAATAGCAGCCCACAGGCGGCTTCGCCTGCTTCAACTAAATAATTATTTATATTACTAGCGACCCACCCGCGGCTTCGACCGCTTGTATTACGCTATTTTATATACTAATCTCAATTACTCTCTTGTTCTAATAACATTATCACTTTTAAGATAATATCTATACATTGAAAACTAAAATTTTAGTAAAATTTATATTTAAAATTGACAATATATTTTTTGTCTATGACATGATTGAAAAAAAAAATAGCACTTAATGGAAAGTTACCAACATACAAAAGTGAAAAGTGTATTTAAATCTTTGGTTAACCGTTTCTGAGATTAGCGCGAACAAACGCACAGACAAACAGAGAAAAATAAAAAAAATATCACTATTTTCTCTCCTACTACATAAATAAACGTCCCCTATAAGATGTTATTTAATATATCCTCTATGTACAGACAGAGATCAGTCACCGATTATTATATGTATATATAATAGGGTAAGAAAGTTGAAAAATTGAAGACAATCCCAATTTTCCGTCCAGAAATTTTCAGATTTGTGGCGGAGATCAACGCCGCGCTTTGTCTATTATAGAATAATCATTCTTTATAGAAATTCAAACCACAATCACTATATTTCAAACAGACTATATCAGAAAAGCTACAACAAAATCGTCAATTGTTTTTCTGCATATAACATGGGAGGCAGAAGGAACCTGGGAACTCAGTATTAAGACACTGTGGCTCTGCGGCAGGACAGGTTGTGGGTTCGATCCCCACTCGAGGAAATGAAATATTTAATATTTTCAATTTAAACATTCAATGTTTTCATTTCTTCGCTCTGGTAACAAGGCAAAGCACGGCGTTGAGCTCCGCCACACAACACGCAACGCCTCAAATTTGGCGAAAATTGGAGAACGGGAATGGGAGGTGTCTTAACACTAGGTTCCCATGTTCCCTCTGCCTACAGCGTGAAGCTGAATAGTTTCATATCTAATAATTCAAGCCGACGAAGCCTCGAGCGGGTCGCCAAAAGACAATATATATTCTAATTTTCCCTTTAAATTTGATTAAGCCTTTAAAATCTTAAATCAACGAAGAAGATATTGAATTAGAGAAGATAATACTAAAATTAATTAACTTTTCGACTGTAAAATGTGATATTAGTATGAGAGTTAACTAAATAAAGTGGTGCGGATTCGATTCTCGTTTGAGGGAATTAGTCTTTTTTAATATTATAGATATGGAAGATTGTGTGTCTGTATGTTTGTTCCAGTTTCTAACATAAACTAGTGAACGAATTTAGTTTAAACGGGCGAAGCCGCGTTTGTTTGGTACTCGCTCTCGTTCACTCGGTTTCACGCTGTATCCCGCATATGGTAGAGTAGACAGATGGGAACCTGGGAACCTTGTGTGAAGACACTCCGTTCCGTTCTCCACTTTTGCGTTTGCACGCTAAGTATTTTTATATTCCCGAATTCTGAAAGAAAAGTCAATTTCTTTGAAAAGTTAAAAGAGAAGTACAAAGTATGAACAAAGAAGTTGATTTAGCTTTAAAAAAATATTGTATATAAAAATGATTTTTAGTCAACTTTTGAGTGTCGTTAGACATTGCGGAACTTAACACCGCATTCTGTCACCGCAGCTTCACGCTGTATCCCGCACATGGCACGGTAGGCAGAGTGAACATGGGAACCTGGTGACACTATTCTATGCCCCACTTTCCGCCGAATTTGAGGCATTGCGTGTTGAGTGGCGAAACTCAACGCCGCGATTTGCCTTGTTAATGAAAACATTAAATATTTAAATTGAAAATAATAAATAATTCCTTACTTCGACTGGGGATCGAACCCACAATCTACGGCGTTTTAAGTCACGTGCTTGTGCCGCTGCGCCACGACAGGCCTCATCATTTTTTTTTTTGCTTAAATCAATAAAAATGTATACTAATATTATAATGTTGATCGGTTTGTTGAACTAACCGCAGTAAGGTCAGAAACTTTTGTATTTGAACTAGTGATGTAACGAATATTCGCATGTTGTTGACATAAAGCTTAGTTTGTCAAAACGCTTGGACGGTTTCCAAGAGGCGCGGGTTCAAATTCTATTATAGCAAAAATTTTTGAAAGGTTTTCAAAGAAAAAAAAAACTCCGCTATTTTCGGGTCAAAATAATAAAGAAAACATCACTATTGAACGTCAACGCCACCAAGCCATGAATAAATGGCGACAAGTTTGAACAAAAACAGAACATTCGCATCCGTATCCGCATTCGCATTGCGAATGTTCAATAAATGACATTCGTCACATCACTAATTTGAATTATATCTCCGTATGATATCAAAATACATTTTTTTTTTAGCTTCACGCTGTATCCCTTAAAAAGGATAGACTCCTACCCCCATTGGATATTCGGAACTTATATAGTGTGTTGAATAGCGGAATTCAACGCCGCGCTATGTCGTTTCTAAGGTACGGTCACTTGAAATATTCAGTAAACGAGAATGTTTGAAGTATAAAAGAAATTAGTATATTTCAGCCTGATGTCTCAAGTCTAAGGTTTCTTGGACCACTGAAGAATCAGGTCCAAAGCCAAGAGGCTTTCACAGCACAGAATGTTCAGGTCTAAGTAACCTGAACCTTGCTTAACCTTCTGTGCGTAACTTTCTATGCCACAAAAGACCTTTCTCTTGGATCACAGAAAGTTCAGGTCTAAGGTGTCTTGGAGCACAGGAGAAATTAAACTTTTTCGGGCATTTACGCATCGTTTTTCTTACATTTTGTTTGTATTCTATTGCGGAAGGTATACCAATACCTAAAGGTTACCTATGGCAATATATGGCCTATATGGCCTATACTGCCCGTTGATATGGAGTCCATAAATTTGGTACAAATTAAAAACAATATAAATAAAGAAGAAAATCCTATAAGTGAAAATATACAGAGAATTAATGGATACAATGTCATTACAAATTTATAATATGTGGTTCGTTTCATACAAAATGTATGCACACGATCGCAAATAGCTCATCTTAAAATTGGTACAGAACCCTCTGCGGGAAGGTCCAGCTCGCTCTTGACTGTTATTTCCTGTATTTGAACTGTGATTTTTTTTTAATGGAAAAGACACGGCAAACGAGCGTACGGGTCACCTGATGGTAAGTGATCACCGCCGCCCACGGTCCCATGTAGCACCAGAGGAGCTACAGGAGCGTTGCCGATCCGTAAGGTGGATGGGCACCGGGCCCGGCTTTACCCAATGCGAAACACAGTGACCAAAGCCACTACTTAACGCCGGTTTTAAATGCAGGGGGTGGTAACAATCCGGTCGAGTCTGCCCATGCGTGTTGTCATTGCTGACAACGTGACTCTTCCACTCGTACTTTAGTCTCCTCTTACGACACCATCAGTACCAGGGTGATCCTATTCTAAGCCGGCATCACACAGTTCAAAACTATTTGAACTGTGTACGTGTATATAATATTGGCTACACGGTCATCGGTCCCTCGATATATATATAAAGATAAAGTGATTTAAAAGATTAGCAGAGTGCTGAGCGCTGTAGCGGTGGGGAGATGGATATAGAAAGGAATGGAGTTGATGGTGAATTATTTTTAAGTTTAAATTATATTGTATATTATAATAAATTTAAAAACGTATAAAAATTTAGACGAAGCAGGATATGATCTGACCACGAGTCAGAGCGCTTGAACGGTTTTCAAGAGGCGCAGGTTCAAATCCTGCTTCGTCCAAATTTTTATACGTTTTTAAATTTAGTATTTTTCTTTCCTAAGTGGGGAATAACACTTTAAAAATATTAAAAATATATTGTATATTGATTGTGTAGATGCGAGTGTGGATCTTAAAATGATATATTTCATATATTTATTTTTTCGCTCTAGTGTTAAGGTATAGCACGGTGTTAAGTTCGGCAACTCAACGCGCAATGTCTCAAATTGAGCAGGAAGTTGGGAGTTATAGAAGATATTAGGTTCCCGAATTCCCTCTGCGTCTCCTGCCATGAGTCAGCTTAAGCAAACGTATAAAAAGCTACAATTTTTAATACTTAATAAAATATTAATTATGCAAACCTTTTGAAAAATAGGTTATCTAGAGATATTTTTTCTATCACGCTGCTACTGCCGCACACGGCAGGGTAGGCAGAGAAAACTTGGGCAACTTGGGCACTTGGTGTTAAGACACTCCGTTGCGTCTCTCACTTTCTCATTTGAGGCATTGCGTGTTGAATTCTTTTCCTTGATACCAGAGCGGAAAAAAATTAACAAATTACATATTTCACTTGAAGATATTAAATATTTCATTTCCTCGAGCGGTGATCGAACCCACAACCTGTCGTTTACAGTAACACACGCGCACTTGCGCCAAGACAGGCACCTAAATCGAAAATATATATAATATATAGAAAAAAATACATAAAAAAAAAATTAAAAAACATCATAAACAAAAGCGTTTCAATAGTTTTCACTATTCATCTCCGGACCCTAAGGGCCTTAAGTGTTAGAGCGAGACGTCGATATGTCAGAGAGAGAGAGAAGAACACTTGACAGATTAGACCGAATCCTTTGATAATATCGTTTGTTTAAATCAATATTTATTTTTAATATACTACCGACTAGTTGGCGGCTTCGCCCGCTTATATAGTTTTTTCTTTTAAATTGTAGATAAATTATGCAAAATATTTAAATATATTATAGTCTATGTGTTATTATGATGTATAAACTATGTTAGTGTAAAGTTTCATCTAAATCGATTCAGTAGTTTTTGGGTGAAAGTGGAACAAACTTCTGTCTCTGCTCATAAGTTTTAATAATGAAGATAGGAGAATATATTGAGAGAACATATAATTGAACTTAGCGGAATTTGAACCCCAACCATTTGCTTACCGTCCAAACGGATTCACCAGTAAGTCATACGGTACTATGAAAATATACAGAAATTCTTACAATGTTTTTTTTTTTAATTTTGTGTGAAAATATTTAATTAATTAAATTATGCTGTCGCAGACTTTTATTTATCCTGCGGTTTCCGACTTATTGATATATATGTATATATACATGTGTGTATATATATATTACTAGCGTCCCGCTCGCGGCTTCGCCCGCTTGTATTATACTATTTTATTCACTAATCTCAATTACTTTCTTGTTCTAATAACATTATCAGGACAATATCTATACATTGAAAACTGAAATTTCAGCTAAATTTTTAAAGAAAATTGTAATTATTTGGTCGAACTAAATAACTTTTTTATATATCGACAGATTTAAACTAAAAAAAACACAAAATGTTAACGGAATGTTGCAAAATACAATAGTGAAAACTGCATTTTAATCTGGTCAGCCGTTTCTGAGATCAACGCGTACAAGCGCACAAACAAACAAACAGACATACAGACAAAAAATTCAAAAAATCACTATTTTCTCTCCTCCTACATAAATAAACGTCCAATATAAGATGTTATTTAATATATCTTCTATGTACAGACAGAGATCTGTTACAGATTTAGTATACCTGCAAGGTGAGGTTACCATGGTCCTATGGATTCACTCACAGGGTACACTTCCGAAGGAATATATATAAAAATAGCCACCTTAACACGCAACACCTTATTCTGTACGCATGAAACGGAGTGTCTTAACACTAAAAGCCTTAATAGTATCTTTGATTTTCGCGATTGTTACACATTTTAAATGAAACACTTTTAAACGGATTAATCGCGTATATTGACTTTTAAACATTTTTGGAAACCCGACGTTTCGAACACTTTACAGTAGTCCGTGGTCACGGGTAGACTACCCGTCTACCCGTGACCACGGACTACTGTAAAGTGTTCGAAACGTCGGGTTTCCAAAAATGTTTAAAAGTCAATATACGCGATTAATCCGTTTAAAAGTGTTTCATTTAAAACTAAAAGCCTTTTTCTCATCCTGCAATATGCGGGATAGAGCGTGAAACTCGGAGAAATACAGTTGGGGTGGGACCTGTTTTTCTGTTTCAGCCATCGTAATTCTTTAATGAACGAATTGATTTACTCAGCTTCACGCTGTATCCCGCATATGGCGGGGTAGGCAGAGGGAACTTGGGAACCTTGTTAAGACACTCCGTTCCACTTCCGTTCCCCACTTTTGGCTGAATTTGAGGCGTTGCGTGTTGAGTGGCGGAACTCAACGCCGCGCTTTGCCTTGTTACCAGAGGGAAGAAATGAAAATATTAAATATTTAAATTGATTATATTAAATATTTAATTTCCTCGAGTGTGTATGAACCCACAACCTGTCGGTTACAGTCACACGCTTGTGCCGCTGCGCCACAATAGGCCTATATAAACTTATATCGAACAAAACTTTTAGATTGGTCAAATTATATAACAGCACGATTTCTTCTACCATTGTTCTATCGTCTTTTCTCCATAGGTTTAGTGGAAATTTGTTCTTTTAGAGTAACATAGTCATTCGATACACACTCGAGGAAATTAAATATATAAATATATATTTTCCAATTTAATATTTAACATTCTAGTTTCTTCTGGAAACAAGGCAAAGCACGGCGTTAAGTTCCGCAGCTTAACACACAGTGCCTCAAATTCGGAGAACGGAACGGAGTGTTTTAACACTATGCTCCCAAGTGCCTCTGTCTACCCTGTTACGTGCGTGAAGCTAAAATAAACAAAAACGAGAAGTATCTTAGTATAGAAGAAAGTATCTTAGTACTGCTTTCTAAGATACTTCCTTCTTCTTCTCCCTAATCTATAGGATATAGCGTGAAAACAAACTAAAAAAAAAAAGGAGAAAATTAACTGTTTTTTTGTAAAATGGACTACAATTAAATATTACTAACAAGAATTTTATGTCTAAAATCCTAAATTTCAAAATAGAGTGCTTCAATAAAAGAGTGACTATACTTCAAGATTATACAATTTTTCTTATTATATTTATTACTAGCAAACCGCTCGCGGCTTCGCCCGCTTGGACTGCAATATTTTATATACTAATCTCAATTACTCTCTTGTTCTAATAACATTATCACTTTTAAGACAATATCTATACATTGGAAACTGATATTTCAGCTAAATTAATAACATTTTTGTAGCAATTTTGCTGATCTAAATATTTTAAATTGAGGTAACTGTTGTATTTACTAACCAATTTAAATAAAACAAACTTTAAATGATTGAGAGGATTGCCAAAATATAATAGAGAAAGTTAGCTGTTTCTGAGATTAGCACGTACAAACACACAGACAAAAAGAGGTAAATTTGGAAACTATTTTCTAAACTTTGCCTATAAGATATTTTTATATATATATATTTATATATATATATATATATATATATATATATATATATATATATATATATATATATATATATATATATATATATATATATATATATATATATATATATATATATATATATATAT
>DWMZ01001778.1:0-15494 GCA_018249855.1 Eueides tales michaeli
GTGCATCACCAACTCTGTTTTCGCGGTATTGTACATCCAAACCAAAAGTTAACTAAAGTTCTTGTTAATAGTTGTTTATATTAAGAATACATGATTTGTTATAAACTTGTGTTTCTCTTTATAATATATATATATATATATATATATATATATATATATATATATATATATATATATATATATATATATATATATATATATATATATATATATATATATATATTTATTTATTTGCACACAGAGATAAAAACAAGATATGAGATTGTTTCTTTTAAATATACGATTATTATATAGAGCAAAATAATTACTACCTAGTAAAGAAGGAAATTGGTCTTAATTTTATTATACATAAAATTATTTATTATTGTTAACACGTATTTGCATTGAAAATCATTGCAATGAAAATGGTTGACTTTTATTTAACCCCTTATAATTTTCCCAATACTTAATATTATATTTTTGGTTATATTATATAGCGATATTTTATTTAATATTACTTTTAATTAATATAATTTGTTCTATACATTTGTTGCATCAGACACATTCTATATAAATTCCAATAGCGCTAGGACCTTGTCATCACCCTTGCCCTTATCACCGCGCATGCGTCAACCCCATGTAAAATGGCGACCAAACATTTGCCCCTCAAAAACCAAATATATTGAGAAATAAACCTTATATATATCCATTTTTACGAAATAACCAGTTTAAAAAGAATATTTTAGTGAATGAATTCATGAGCTAGGAAAGTTCATCATAAAGTGGTCGGATAATTTGGAAAAAATCGAAAGTTCAGCTTTTCATATCAGTCAGTCTGACGTCAGCTCTTGAACAGTGCGGACGGAACAGTAGCGATGTAATGGTGAGTGTAGTGTAGTTGCAAGTGTAGAATAGAATAGTGCATCGGAATGTTGGAATCAAGTGTTGTAATATGTTGAAGTACATTATATGTTGATATATGTTGAACCTTGGATGAAGTGTGTTGAACGTTCACTTGTTTTTAATGTCGGGTGTATGATTGGAGCTTTTTTTTCTAATTTTTTTTAATGAAATTATCCATTTTTTATTTATTTTTTGACTCTTGATGTTAGTACGTATTTGTAGAGTGTCTATGAGATGTGTATATAGTTGATTCTCTATACGTTTTCCTTATATCATGTGTTTGTGTTTTTCATTACATTACATATTATTTGATAAGACCGTAACTAATATTAGAATTGGTTCAACTTCTAGCTAATATTTTCATTTGTTTTTATTGTAAATATATTAAGTTAAAATGATTTTGCATTGAAATCTATTTTTAAATATTTCACAAAATTTCACAATGATCACATTTCGTTATGTTATTTAAAAATGAGTAAAATTGAATAAAAAAAGAAAAATACTTTTATCGCGTTTGAGGTAAAAACTATAAAACATCTTAATAGCTGTCACATATGTAAGTTCTGAAGTAACACGTGCCATAATATATTAAAATATTTGTCTTTTAATTATACAACGTACGGAAAAAAATAATGTTAAGTATATAGAATTCTTCAAATTCAGTGAAAAAAATCGTATTTTCATATTGGATTTATTCAAAATGAATTTAAGAAGTAACCCATTATTTATGAATTTAAATGGATACCATTATTTAGAAATTAACGTTCTGGTCAATATTTTAATTATAAATAAAAATATTAGCCCAGAAATAACTACCTGACCTTTGAGTTAATAGACATAGCTATCAAATAGACTGTTTTAATTTACTATAAATCATATATATTTTGTGTTTAAGGTACAAACATTCATTATTTAAAAAATATGTCTCTGTATTCTCTTTTGCTGGGCAAACTGCGGCGTTGAGTTCCGCCACTCAACACGCAATGCTTTCAGAATTCGGCGAAAAGTGGGGAAATAAAGTGGTTTCATAGAAACGGAGTGTCTTAACAATAGGTTGCCTTGCTATGTGCGTGTATAGTGTGAAGCAGTAAATAACAATAATGATGTGAAGGAAGTACCTATAGACATATCTTTAGTCAATCTCCTGTGAAATTTAAATAATTTGCTCGGTATGATTTAAAATATAAGGATTTTTTTATATTCGTGCAATAGGATTTCTATAATTATTATTCTTTTTAAATAATTACTTTCTTGACATTCACGGTTAGAATTTTTTTCTAATTGAATACGCGACTCATGCAGTACACTATACAATAAAAAAATAAGTTTCTACATCAATATGCACAAGTACAAGTGTTAAAGATATATAAATGTCTAACACTTAAATGTACCAGTATAGGTGTCTCCATAGTATTACATACAATATTTGGAGCCTATCGTGGCGCAGCGGCATAAGCGTATGGCTGTAACCGACGGGTTCTGGGTTCGATCCCAGTCGAGGAAATGGAATATTTAATATTTTCAACTTAAATATTTAATGTTTGATTTCTTCGCTCTAGTAATAAGGCAAATCGCGGTATTTTGTTCTGCCACTCAACACGCAATGCCTCAAATTCGGTGGAAAATGGGAAACGGAAGTGGAACGGAGTGTCTTAACACTAGGTTCCCGGGTTCACTCTGCCTACCCTGCCTTGAGCAGGATACAGCGTGAAGCCAAAAAAAAATATTTATCGTACAGCACAGTGACCTAAATCTGAACGATATCGGATTTTATAATTACATTAAGTGTAACTTAATATACGTTAATATAGACGGTCGATTTCTTGATCTAAATTTTCTTAGGTCGTTTATTTATATTAGGTAAAATAACGTGTTTTACTTATTATTGCAATATTTATTTACATGTCATTTAAAATTGGAACACTTAATTTTAAATTCAATTTAAACTAATTAAAACAGTTAATTTTCTGATATTATTATTGGTAATATTGTTTTTTGCAGTTAATTTTTGTTATTAATCTAAAGTCTTTTTTTTAGCTGGTCCTGCTAATCTCATGAAGTACTTTTTTTAAATGTTTCTGACGTGATCTCTCTGCAGTGGGTCCCTCATATTTGAGTATCGTTGTCAGCATTTGGGTAGCATCTGGAGGGGATGATCTGCCTCTGCCGGTTTCCCCTTAAAGAATAATAATTCTCTAACTTTACCTTATAATGTCTTACAAATCGTCGTCAATACAACAAAATGAACGTAGGTTGCACGCATGAAAATATGTCACGTTCTGCTTAGGCATGATCGACCTAAGCGTTCAGCTTATAACACTCTCTTCATTCCATCCAAGGGTCATAAAGTCATGAATTTCTTAAAAAAATTTTTTTTTCGATTCTTTGTTTTATACAAAATTATTGATAATTCATTCACAAAAGTATGCAATTTGTTATTAATGTTATCTTGTGATGTTATTACGTAAACTTATAGTTCATCAAGCAACTTTAGAGACAGTTTTTTTTTATTTTAGATAGTCCTTTAATGCGGAAAAGACAATCAGTATTTTTTAATTTTCCTTTTAGTGTGGAAGGCCAATATTACCAATATTACTTATTAATCGTTTCGTACCAGTTAGAGATATGTACATCGCATATTTACAATGTGTCATTGGCCGAAATCAAAGATGGCGATTTATTTTTAATATAATTAATTCGACTGAATTACAATTATCACAAAAACACAAAAAAAAACAAAGCAAAAACTATATATAAGAATAATTTACTAGAATTTACTATAAATATAGCCAATTAAAATATATAATATAGATAACGAAAAAAAAAACACTTGTTTATGATGCATACATAACTTGATAATGAGTCATTTAATCATTCGTTTTTATGCACGTGGCTCATTAAATCAAGATATTGCTTAATTAATATATTGGAGATAGCAGCTGTGAATCTGTAAGGTAAATAAAAAAACTTTTTTGAAGCTTAGCAACGCGCCCGCGGTTTCGCCCGCTTGAATTATACTATTTTGTAAATAATTTCAACTACTTTCTTCTTTTGATAAAATGATGACTTTCAAGACAATATTTATGTATAGAAAAATAAAATTTAAGCTAAATGAATAAAAATTTAGTGTCAATTTTGACAAATTTAATATTTTGAAATGACATAATTTTTTTTAATTTACTGATTTAAATAAAACAAACACAAAAACACAGACACACGATAAAAAAATTAAAAATTCTTTTTTTTGGGTCCTATTATATCAATAAACGGGGATTATTAACGTAAAAGTCTTTTTTAACCTTTGGGTCAGAGATTAAGATACATAGATATAAAATATTTTCTATGACATCTTTCATGTACAGACAATAATCGGCTACAGAATTATTATAGATAAATATAATTTTTAATTATACTTAATGTGTTCTGTGGTCTTTTAAATTCAAATTTCATTTCTCATATTTAATGATAAGATATAAGTTTTTGTGTACGTTTTTTTTATTTTTTTGCTTACTGATGCGAAAGTAAGATTTATTTTAATTATATATCGTCAGTTATTGTTTATCCTATTGAAGATAAGACCGTACTGGCACAGCGGCAAAGCGTCTGGCTGTACATGTGAGGGAACATTGTAGGTTCGATTCTAACTCGGGGGAAGGAATAATTTCGTTTTCTATGCAAGATGACGACAATACGCTTGGCGTTGAGTTTCACCATCCACCACACACTATAATGGAAATTAAACGGAAAGTGAGACTATAAGCAAGAAGATGTATGCCTTACTTTAATAATGAAAATAAATTGTAATTTCTTGATTGCGTGATACAATTATTATTAACGTTTTCCTCTCATTCTGTGCTTTATACCTGCACGTATATAAAATGAATATTTTTTTTAATTCCTAATCGAGGTTTGTGTTGTCCCAGCCGCGTCATGCCAGTGCCCCACTGGCATGACGCGGCTGGTTGTGAGATGTTCATTCGAGGAAATGAAATATTTAATATTTTCACTTTTTCTCTCTTCAAATTAATTAATTTTTAAATTAAATATATTTATTTTCTTTTCTTTGCTCTGGCAACAAGGCAAAGCGCGGCGTTGAGTTCTGCCACTCAAGACGCAACGTAACACGAGTTTGGGTAGAAAGTAGAGAAATAAATGTATTGACACTATGTTCTCTGCCTTTACTGCTAAATGCGAGATAAAGCGTGAAATTAAAATACAGAATTAATCTACTTTGCTTTAAAATCAAATTTCCGTCGGCTGTGGGGTTGGGGGAACCCACAACCATTACGTCTACCGTTAGAGCTGTGCCTTTGCGCCACTACGGCTTCTATTGCCATAAGTATCTAAAAGCTGCTTAAAGAATTTTAATTGTCTACTTTTAACTTTAGACTCGGACTCATCTTCATCCCGCACTTGGCAGGGCTCCCATTTGCCGGTGAATTTTAGGCGTTGCGTGTAGAGTGGCGGAACTTAACGCCGCGCCTTGCCTTGTTGCCAGAGCAAAGAAAAGAAAATATTTATATTTAATTTGAAAATATTAAATATTTTATTTCCTCAAGTGGGGATCGAACCCACCTGTTGTGTTTACAGTTTAAAAGTAGAGTAGAAACTCTACTTTTAACAGATTTATTTTTAAAGTTTTTGTGACGTATTTGAATACAAGATGTGTTTATATGTCATTATAACGTCAATATAAAGATACAAAGCAAGTTGATAAAGTTACTTTATTTTTTTTAAACTTCACGCTATATCCCACAAATGACAACTAGGGAACCTAGTGTTAAGACACTCCGTTCCACTTCCGTTCCCCACTTTGTTATCTCTTTAGTACCGTACAACCTCTTTCGTATGGTCTCCATACACCGTGACATTGACGTAGTGATTTTGCTCAACTGGCACGCTCGAAACGTCTTATTAAAGAACTGAGTAAAACTATAATTACTTGCGTTTAGCTTCCTTTTTAAACATAAATATATAATTAAAATGTAAATGTCACGATATTCTCTACAATTTATGTACACACATGTGTTTGTGCAAATAATTACACAAGTGCGAGTCGACTAACACAGAGAACTGTTCCGTATCTAATATATTTCAATTGACGTATTACCCTTGATGTTTTCAAGTAAAATAAAACATTGGTAAAGAATGAAATAGCGTCACGGAGGCCACTTGTCTATGGGAATGTGTTTCATACAAAAGACGAACTAAATTTGCGGTTATATGAGTTAGTTTTGTATGAAATGAACTGCAAATATAAGTTTGTAATGATTTTTCTGATTTATTTCAATGTTTTTTTGAATTTCCTTCTTCTTTCATTAAGTCTGTGAGTTCTTAAACTATGTCTAATTATATAACTGTAGGTCAACGGGAAGTATGTATGTATCTAATTTGATTACACAATGCGGCAAAAGCGAACCTGAAACGTTCGTGTCTCTTGATTGCGTTAATTTAAAAGCCTTTTTTTCAAAAAAATATTTTTAGTGTAGTTGTACTAAAATAATAATAATTATTATAATAATTGTACTTATATTTTACTAAAGGCCTATCGTGGCGCAGCGGCACAAGCGTGTGGTAACCGACAGGTTTTGGGTTCGATCCCCAGTCGAGGAAATGAAATTTTTAATATTTTCAATTTAAATATTTATTCTATGTTTCATTATATGTTTCATTTTTTCTCTCTGGTAATAAGGCAAAGTTGCGTTAAGATCCGCCATTCAACACGCAATGTCTCAAATTCGGCGGAAAGTGGGGAACGGAAGTGGAACGGAGTGTATTAACTTAACACTAGGTTCCCGGGTTCCCTCTGCCTGCACTGCCTTGTGCGGGATACAGCGTGAAGCTAAAAAAAAATTAACAATCAACCAATGATCGTATCTAAAAAAAAATCTAAGCTATATTGATTTGTGTGTACAAAAAATACATAAGGAGAAGCAAAGCATTACACGATTGTAAATGCGACAGTGTTGTGGGTTCTATTCTTACTCGAGGGAATTAAATATCTAATTTTAATTTTTGCTGGCTTTGGTAACTAGGCAAAACGTGGCGTTCAAATCACTAACTCAACACGAAACGCCTTTAATTAGGTAGAAAGTTGGTAACGGATGTGTCATGATAAGGTCGATGCGACATCAGTACCTTTAAAAAGCGCGTTTACCTCCACCTAAAAGGCCGGCAACGCACCTGTAACTCCCCTGGTGTTACACGGGGCCGTGGGCGACGCTGATCATTCACCATCAGGTGATCCGTACGCTCGTTTGCCTTGTCTATACCATAAAAAAGAAGAATCAAGTGTCCAAACACTGAGATTCCATTTTCTTTGTCTATCTTGCTATGTGCGGGATACAACTTGAAGCTAAAACGTTTTTTTCTCATTTTTGATAAAATGCCCAAAAGAAATAATAATGCATTTAAAATTAAAAAGACGATGTAAATTGACGAAAAGAATATCATATGCAGAATATTTAAGTAAAGGGAATTTAAATTGGCCAAATTAATGTATACCCGAACGGATCGCGGATCCATCATTTATTCATATAGACTATACAAAGCAGAGAATACCGAGGGCCTGAGCTGTCGGGAAGGTTTCAACTTTTTACACATACGTATTTAAACGGTTTATATTATTCACAAACAAAGGGATCAAAAGCCTTATGTGCCCTTTAAACCTTATGGCTGTTATTTATGTCTTTTTTTGTAGGAGTAGGTGATTTTATAGGATTGTTTACTTGATGATAAATGTTATGTTGTCTTATTGCTTTTTGTAAGAATTTGAACTTTTGACTAATAAATTGAATATATTCACCATATATATATATATATATATATGTAGCAATGTATTTATGGGGTTAGATATGTCGCTGTATTTGTAATTATGCCAAGGCACCGCTGACCAGTGCGTCCTCGCTGTTATGTTAAGTGGAGACAAATGCGGCGTTGAGGGCCGCCACAACGGAGTACAAGTAGCTACGTGGAATGTAAGAGGAGGTATGGGAGAAAAGATGAATTAACTATTAAGTATGTGATGGATGACAGAGATCTGGATATTCTTTGTGTGACTGAGACCAAGTAAAAAAAGCAATGCAACAACCGATTTTCCGGGTCGCCTTCTGGACCGGCGTATCAGAGAGCGATCAAGATAGTCAAGATGTAGGCGTGTTTTTCAGTTTTTTTCAGTTTTCTCAGCTCCATTATGCGAACACGAGCAGTATTGAGAGAGTGTCAGGGACGTTATAGATAGAGTAAGAGGGAATGAAAAACTAATAATATGTGATGATTTGAACAGATAGGTGGAAACTGTGCGTAGCGGTTACGAAGACAAAGAATGTGGCTGGAATGCTTATACTGGATATATGCAAGGAAAGGAATTTGTTTGGCAAACATGATATTTGACTACAAACAAATTCACATGTACAAATTTCCACGAGCAAAACAGAAGAGAAAAATATGATTGATCTAATGGATCAGCTTATTCGAAGCCAAGCTGTGATCAGCTTATTCGAAGCCAAGCTATGTACACGCAAGTGTTAGACGGCTGTAAGTCTGAAAAGGCTGTACAAAAAAAGAAGAAAGCATGCTAAAAATGCTGAAAAAAAATAAGCATGGCAGAATTATAAAGGATAAAAGTATGAGAGAGATAATAAAGAAAGAATACAAGTTGTAAACACACCAAACAAAAGTACTGATAGATATTAAGCGTGTAAATTTTGAGAAAGAAACAGATTAAAGGTTAACGAAGGACTTACAGGAAAACACGAAGCTTTTCTGGCGAGAAATAAGTGATTTCCGAAATTGCTCGCTAATCTGCAGTAACAGCGAAACGATGAGTCTTGGTGTAGCCTATAGTCCAATAAGAAGACTCGCAATACGTACTGCAATACGAAGTTTAAAATGCGCTAAGGCAGCGAGAACAGAGAGTAGAGTACCGATATGATTAATTATGGTGGTTATCGCGTCACAAAAACCAGAACAGATCCACCTGTTCTGATTTTTGTGCAATCTATGCTGAAAATCGGGGGACGTCTCAGATGATTGGCGTGGTGCGGTCATCGTGCCTTTGTATAAAGGCATAGGTTGTCAGATAGACCGCGCAAACTATATGGCTATCAGTTTGATTAGCTTGAGTAGTAAAATTTATATTAAAATACTAGCGACAAGAATGCAAAATAGATCCCAAATACTTTTGTGGGAACGTCAAGCGAATAAGTGATAAAAGAATGGTAAGATGATAAAAGATTTATGACGGAAAAGTTAGTGGTAAGAGAGGGAGGGGATATATGAAGAGGTTGATGACGGTGGACGAGGCGAAAGAGGTATGCCGAGACCGTAAATAGTGTTTAGGGCTCCGTTCTATAAGTTTACCCCGCTATCCCTAGCGGGGTAGCATATTAATTCGGTAGCGTGAAGTTAAGAAAGAAAGAAAGAAAGAAATATGCAATTAAATGTGTAAAAATTAAAGTTCAGTAAATTTTAGTAAGCAATAGAAATTTTAAATATGCTTAAGTAAGTTTCGGTTTCAGTTTCGGTTTCGGCCGGAATTAAGAGCGAGACCGAAAGTTCGGTTTGGGTTTCGGCTGAAAAAACTCTTTTGGTCGGACACTAAAAAAACATAATCCATTGCTCATTTAAATTTAAAATTATAGAAGCGAGCTGTCCTACAATTCAATTTACTTATTTAACATTTCATTATTTTGCAATGCATACATTTGTACAAGCATTTAAATGTTGCGTCGATGATGAATTCACAATGACCCTAATTTTTACCATTTATATTTCATATGTTTTCTTTTATATGTGGTTTATTTTTCCTGTTTTCTTCCGCTTCACGGTGTATCCCGTATATGGTAGAATAGACAGAGGGAGCATTAGAACCTAGTTTTTACACACTCCGTTTTGTTCCTCACTTTCCACCGAATTTAAAGCATTTTGTGTTGAGTGGCGGCACTCAACGCCGTGCTATGCCTTGTCACCAGAGCGAAGAAACTAAAACATTAAATATGTATTCATTTTCCCGAATGGATATCGAACCCACAACCTGTCACGTTTACAGTCACATGTTTGTGCTCCTGTGCCACGACTAGCCTCACTTTAGGCCTTCTTGTACGTGGTACTAATACTTAAATGTATGTTTAGGCCAACGTTACTTAGTGATGATAAATTATCTAATTTAATTTTTTTTTATTTCTATGTTTCGGTTAGACAGTGCGGCGTTTAGTTCCGCGATCATATAGTATCTTGGATTCCGGTGGTACACGTAAATCCGGGCCACCCTTGATATCCATTTGCCTACCCTACTATATGATACCCTTCTAAAGTAAAAAAAAACACCCCGATCCAAAAAATCACAGCCTCATCGTAAACTGATAATCTTATTTTTAAGAAATATAGTAAGACAATCGAGGAGAAGTTCGATTAAAAAAACGCACTAATCGGTCATTAATTCAAGAGCTACGGTGCCACAGACAAACACATAAACAGACAGACATACATATAAAATCAATATAACTCCTCTTTTTGCGTCTGGGCTACAAAGAGTATAATACGTGAATAATTGTATTTATCGTTTAACAACCAGTGTTATGGTATTGACATATTTAAAGTGACATGCTCCGACCACTAAGCTATGGCTTAGTGGTCGGAGTTACTGCTTAGTTCTCTTCTAGTTACATATATCGATATTCTTATACGCTTGTTACAACATATTTGCAAGAGACGCGGGTTTAATTCCCGCTGCGTTGAAATTTTTGTACGTTTTATAAAGAGTACATCATATCGTATATATTTTAACGAACCAAGATATTTCTATACCTACTTATAATAAATCTGTAACCGATCACAGTCTGTATATATCTTTTTTTTTAGCTTCACGCTGTATCCTGCACAAGGCAGGGTAGGCAGAGGGAACCCGGGAACCTAGTGTTAAGACACTCCGTTCCACTTCCATTCCCCACTTTCCGCCGAATTTGAGATATTGTGTGTTGTGTGGCGGAACTTAACGCCGCGCTTTACCTTATTACCAGAGCGAAGAAATGAAACATTAAACAGTTTGTGCCGCTGCGCCACGACAGGCCACTGTCTGTATATGGAAGATTTATTTAAAAATTCTTATAGATACGAACTTACTAATGTAATAGGGCCCTAAATAATGATTTTTATCACTTTTTTCTGTGCATTTGTGCGCGCTAATCTCAAGAATGGCAACAGATTTAAGTGCAGTTTCTACTATTATATTTTAGCAACTTTCCCTTAACATTTAGTGTTTGTTTTATTCGAATCAAAAATATCAAAAAAAGTTAAGTCAATTTAAAATATTAAATTCGAAAAAATTGCTACCACATTTTTTATTCATTTAACTGATATTCTAGTTTTCAATGTCTTAAAAGTGACAATGTTATTAGAACAAGAAAGTAGTTAAAAATTGTAAATAAAATCATGTTTTTTTCTTTTCTAAGTATTCTACACTTAGGAAAGAAAAAAACATAATTTTATTCACAACACTTTAAAAATAGTAAAAATATTCAATAAATAGCATTTGCCAAACTTTTTGCCAAACGATAATTCTAACGAATTGTCTTTGGGTAGCGGAAATTTGTAAAAATTTCCCTACAGACGTGCTAACAACATAAATAAGTTGTAACAAGCGTATAAGAATTTCGACGGAGCTTGGTCAGAACGAATGCCTTAGTTGGTCAGAGCGCTTGGACAGTTTCCAAGAGGCGCGGGTTCAAATCCTGCTTCGTTAAAAATTTTATACGTTTTTAAATTTAGTATAAAATACTGTTATTCAAATGCGAAGCCGCGAGCCAGTCACTTGTTAAATCGTAAAATATTTTTGCCAAATGGTTTTTTTTTTTGGAAAACAGCCTTAGTTTTTGCAATGCGTTGAAATAAAAAAAAAGATTTAAAAAAGTTGATAAAGATCACAGTGATATTAATACTAAAATTGCCTATGCGATTTCAGAGAAGGAACTGAAAGACGAATTGCAAAATTCTAAATAATTAACCTTCTTGTTACGTCAGTTATTTTACATAAAAACGGCTATAATTATGTATTGTCTGAAACTCAGTGGCATTGACGCCTAAATTTGATTTTTTTATATAGTTAGTTAAGCAGTTGGAAATTATTATATATTATATATACCTATAAGTATTATTATCTTTTTTTATACAATATATAACTTTGTTGAAGAACTAAAACCACAGTGGGGGTTAGGCAACAAGTACACAGCGTTTTTAAGCATTACCTTAACCTTCTCCTTTACGATTTATCGAGGATAGAAACTATTATGAGCGTAGAAAGAGGGGGAGCCAGGTGGGTCGTGCCCACCCCATAATAGTCTAGTGCCCACACGAAAAATGAAAAAAAAGAAATGTCGGCTGTTTTTCCCACCAGAGCTAGCAAATATAAATAGTTCATTCCCCTTGTTAAAATACAATGTAATAATATATATTAATGCTGGCCACATATGTAGGATAGACTATCTATTATAATTTTAAAATAATTCTAATGGTTACTCTATTGTTTTTTTCTTGTCTATAAATAGGGCGTTCTATTATTTTTGATAATATAATACGATGTGTCATTTTCTAAATAACAATGACTATATTTACAATAAAATATTGTTCTTTATTAAATTCTAACACCCGCAATTAGAGTTGGGACCCACAACTCTCAAATTTAGAGGCAAACGTAAAGTAGTTATTTGGTAAAACTTTTTTTTATTGTTCCTTTTTTTGTAGAACTGAAATTAATTTTGTACATAAAATAATCACTTAGCGGGGTCCCACTAGGCTTAATTGAGAACGTATGGCTCCGTGGTCAGAGTGCTTGGACGGATTTCAAGAGGTGCGAGTTCAAATCCTGCTACGCTCAAATTATTTATATGTTTTCTAAATAAGTATTTTTCTTTTCCAAGTGTGGATTAACACTTTAGAAATAGTAAAAATATGGACATAAAACACTTATGTTAAAAATTCATAAATAATCGATTTTTGAAATTATCTACTGTAATTTATTTTTCTTTTTTAAATGCTATTTAATATTCTTAATATCTAAAATGCCGTAAAATTAAATTTATTTCTACGATAGTGTTAGATAATTTTTGTTCTCATCACATCCTTAAAAACTGGGAGTTAAATATTTAAAAGAGATATGTTAATCGGCGTTGAACTCCGCTACGTGGAAAGCGATAAACGGACTTTAGGTTATTTTTGTCTCACTTGTTATTTAGCGGAATTAAATCGCAAACTGTAAAAAAAATATGAAAAATATATTAATTAAGTTTTTAATAAAAATAAATTAAATTGTTATTTCACATTAAAAAAAACAAGTTTTCAAATATGTAAAAAAAAAAATGAAAATAGCGAGATTTGAACCCGCATCTCTTGAATTGTTTCCATGTTTTTTTTTTAAAACTAATGTAAATTGTTACTTGTATAAACATTTGTAGTCTAATCAAATAATTGCTATCTTATTTTATATAGGCGCTTAGTTTTATTTCAAACAAGAATAATATATAAAAAAAAACAAAAATATTTTTGTATTACATAGTTGTTTTAAATATTTTTTTTCATTTTACGTTATATACCCTTTATGTCTGGGATACAGCGTGAAAATAAGAAAAAAATATACTTCTTTTATATAACAACCAAACAAACAAAATAATATTAATTTAAAAAAAAATACGAAAAGAAATAAAAACATAAACAAAAAAAAGTATTTGGCAGCGGTGGGATTCGAACCCACGCCTCCGAAGAGACTGGTGCCTTAAACCAGCGCCTTAGACCGCTCGGCCACGCTACCATGTATGATATTTTGTCAAATTGTTATTCACTTAAAAAAAACGTACTGTTAATAGACGTATATCTAAAATTAGGTTTATGTATATATTTATTTATATCCTATGAGACAGAGATTGTCAAATTTCAATTGCAATTGACAATTGAATTTCAACAAATGATAATTTATATTTACTATTTTGAAGTGTTATTCGCACACTTAGGAAAGAAAAATACTAAATTTAAAAACGTATAAAAATTTGAACGAAGCAGGATTGACCAAAGGAGGAGAACCAAGAAGCGCGGGTTCAAATCCTGTTTCGTTCAAATTTTTATACGTTTTTAAATTTAGTATTTTTCTTTCCTAAGTGTGGAATAACACTTTAAAAATAGTAAAAATATTTAATAAATAGCATTCTCTTTTGCCAAACGATAATTCTAACGAATTGTCTTTGGGTAGCGGAAATTTGTAAAAATCTCCCTACAGAGATGCTAACAACATAAATAAGATATAACAAGCGTATAAAAAATTACGACGGAGCTTGGTGAGAACGAATGGCTTAGTTGGTCAGAACGCTTGGACAGATTCAAAGAGGCGCGGGTTCAAATCCTGCTTTGTTCAAATTTTTATACGTTTTTAAGTTTAGGATAAATGATAAATGATTAATTGTTATTTTTTTTACGCTGTATCCCGGACATGGCAGGGTAGTCAAAGGGAACTTGGGAACCTAGTGTTAAGACACTTCATTACGTTCTCCACTTTCCGCCGAATTTTAGGTATTGTCTATTGAGTGGCGAAACTCAACTACGCGATTTGCCTTGTTACCAGAGCGAAGAAATGAAAATACAATACATAATATGGTTTCGTATAAGAGTAGGGATCGAATCCACAATATTTAGCGGTTACTGTTAATATTTACCGGTCAATTTTATTTTTTACCTTCACGCTGTATCCCGCACGAGGCAGGGTATAATAGTAAAAACTGTGTCTAAGATTTTCGGGCACAAACGCAAATATCAACAAATAAATCGTCATACCGACAAATAGATAAAAAAATAAAACACATAATTGTTTTAGGCTCTATTATAACAGATTTTTAAATCACTTTATTATGTGTATAGATTATTCCCTATATAACGGGATAGGCAGCGTAGGGTTAAGACACTCCGTTCTCCATCTGAATTTAGAAAGCTTCGTATTGGTTACTAAACATTGTTCTTTGTCATATTCGCAGAGCAAAGGAATATGGAAAATAATTCAGTTTTCCAAGTGAGAATTGAACTCTGAACTGCCGAATTTACAATTAGACGCTATCCCACTGAGCTACAAAGACTCACTCGACATATTAAATTAACTATACTAAAGAACTAAAACTTTCAAGAAAGCTATAAAGAAAATACTTTTCCTGTATTTCACATAGAAATGTTTAAGAAGTTTAAATTTCACGCTTTTAAGCGCCATAAGAACTTTTTGAACAAAGCGGAAAATTTCCACGTATCTGAGCTTGTACTACTAACATACTTTCATGATTATATGCATTTTTTTCTACATTAGAAATAATTACTTTTTAATTTAAAAAGAAATAAAGGCCTATTTTGCGCAGGGCATAAGCGTTCGTCTGTAAACGTGACAGGTTGTGAGCTCGATCCCTTCTCAAGAAAAGGAAATGTTATTATTTCCTTTTATTTCGTCTCTATAGCAACAACGCAATATATATATATATATATATATATATATATATATATAAATATATATATATATATATATATATATATATATATATATATATATATATATATATATATATATATATATATATATATATATATATATA
>DWMZ01001779.1:0-15492 GCA_018249855.1 Eueides tales michaeli
AATTGGAAAATCATATTAGCTTATTATCTTACTGATGTACAAAGACCGTCGTGCCGCAGTACAACAGCGCTTCATAGTAAATGATATGATTGCGGGTTTGATTTCCACTTGAGAAAATGTTTTTTTTTTAATAATTTGCAATACTTTCTATTGTCTTGAAAATTACGTTAAACGGAATATTCTAACACTGGGTTCACTTGGTCACATCTTGTTATGTGTGATTGTCTACATAAACTTTGCTTTTGTTCTGGAAACTATAGCAGCAGAACTGCTCATTTTAATTTGATAATTCAAAAGTGCACGCAAAAGTCCATGCATTTGTATATGGAACATTTTTTTTATTTTTAAGAGGTTTAATTTTGTGAGCAGGTTCCAAGGAACTTTCAAAAGGAAGTTCTAAAGATTTTTTATATCCATCTATTTAATAATTACTTTTATAATTCTATAAACAAATAAATAATATTAACGACAGTTAAAAAAAAATAGTATAATTCATTTAAAATTAAAAAAAAAAATGATATGGAATATAATAAATCAGAATAGAACATTATAGTTAACCAGCAATGGATTTGTTAGTAATTTATGTGACGGAAATCAGATAAAGCCATTAATTATTGACAATGGGTGCGGGTAACGAAGTTCCGATTTGGCGAATATAAGTCGTCGCCCGTCGTTTTAGCAAATCTATAGAGTTAATTTTGAGAAAGTAAATTAGCTTTAAGTTCTTTATAACTTGAACAACCTATAATATAGAAACGAACAAAATTTACTCTTTAGACGCGGTTATGGCCAATAGCATTTATTTCATTTCCGCTATAGTAACGAAGGCAAAAGCGCGGCGATGAGTTCCTCCGTTCTACACACATTAAAAATTAAAAGATTTGAATATAAATCGTCGCCCGTTCAATCGTTCAAAAACGCAATGAATCAATTCAGCGCAGAGATGGAACGGAAGTATCGTAATGGGAACGAAATATCTTAACACTAAGTTTCCAAGTTTCGAATGCGCCTGCAGGTATTTACCCTGTTATAAGCGAAGGAAACCGTTAAGCTGAAAATTCTTTTAAAAAACGTTTTTTAAAAAATTCTTTTAAAAAAAGTTTTCTTTTAAAAAATTCTTTTAAAAAAAGTTTTACTTTCACACATCTAAAAATCCTATTTTATATATATATATATATATATATATATATATATATATATATATATATATATATATATATATATATATATATATATATATATATATATATATATATATATATATATATATAAAACAGCTGTGTGTGCACCGATCGACGTTACTTGGTATAGTATATTCGCACCGGTCAAAATTCGCCTATGCCTAGATTCGTTATACAATAGTGACGATTGCAAATACTCTACCAAACTGACTGCATCGAAATTGGCCGATTTTATATTTTTGTGATTTTCATATCCTACATTTTTTCTAACGAAAACATATTACTACATCTTAATCTTGCTTTTAAAATATATTTTTTTTGTATTATAAAAAGTTAGAATTTAATATAGACAACCTTAACCGGATTATTCGCGTTCATTTATAAGTACGAGTATTTTTGGAGTCAAAGTGTTAAAAACTTCAGGTTTCCAAAAAATGCTATATACGCAATTAGTGTAATTAAATTTATTTAATTTTAAGTATATAATAATGAAGAAAATCAAAGATCTTATTAAGAAGTTACACGTTTCATTTTTTGAACGTCAAATAAACATACGCCAATAAGGAATATATTTGTATAAGTAATAGCAAATATTATTAGCGAACATTGATTATTCTGTACAATACTAAATTTGATTAATTAACACGAATGACCTCATCCTATTGTTCATTCCCGTTTTCGAGCATCAGCGCTGGACTGATCTGGAACGTTTTGACGAGGGACTATGAAAGGGTGAATTCGTGAATTAATCCCGGTTTTCAGATTTGGCACCTTTGGCTCATAGCTTACTGAATCACTACTTAATCACTTTAGTTCACTTTTAGTAATTTTGATTTTAAAACTAGTATATTAATTAATTATATTAGTCATTTTGATATTATTTAAGGTGAACATCCATCGTTTTGGTGCTTGCGGAACTATGACATAAATATACAACAAGATTTTCTGAGCTTGTTTTGCTTTATGCAGAACATTAAAATACCATTATCTAAGATTTAGATGTATTGCGTTATGTAATTTATTGTAAAGACTGTAATACATTATATTCCAACAAATATTAAAAAATAATAATGTTTTCTAGAAAGATATTGCGTGCAATATATTTTTTTGTCGATATATAAGGCTAAACAATAGTTAATGATTTAAAAACCATGTTTGATTTTATAAAGTTTGGAAGTTAAGTAAGAAATAAGAAAAGTACATTATCAATACCTTGGTAGGTTGTGAATGATCTGAATGACCAGATCGTTGACCTACCGCAAAAAAAACAAAGATCTTATTAATATAAAACGCATTAACATTCTTTTTTAAGATTAGAAATACACCAAAGTCAATATGGCGTCTCAGTGTTGTGGGTGGCGGTCACTTATAGTCAGTTGACCACTATTCTCCGTTTTGCCTTGTATTTTACATAAAAAAAACACAAATAACATTTTACATAAAAAAAACACAGAAACACAATCGTTGAGTTGCGCCGCTTAATACATACCCTTTATCTATAGACACTTTATTGTATATCACAATTGGAAATAATAATCATAATTATAATATTTTGTGAAGCACAAAAGGTGGTATTATCACTAATTAGCAATTTTTTCATTATTTATTAATTTCAGGGAGTTGCGGGAAATTGAATCTCTTGTACTTTCTGCATATTCACAGTGAGCCTATAATAATTAACACAAAAAAGGAAAACTGAATATAATAATACTTCAAAATTGAAAAGAATTTAAGATGAACCTTACAATACGTACAATCAAAAATCGCTTGTTTGAATTATTCAGATATCTTCAACGCTTAGTGAGCAGTACTTGAATTTATTCCAACCTTACTCCTGCTTTTGACACAGGCCCAGGCGTTTGACAAAGGTCAGAAGTACGTCACGACATATTTGATTCCGACCGGAGATATCTTTCATATTAAATAGGATTTTATAGGTGAGAAACGAGTCTAGTCTTAAGGTATAATATTTCTTTTTTTTTAGCTTCACTCTGTAACGCTCATGAAAGTGTAGGCTAAGGGACCATGATATTAATCTATTTCACTGAATCGGAGATAGTGTGTGTTGAATGGCGGAACTCAGCTCAGCATTTATGTCCCGGCGCCATGACGAGTCTCCAATACATATATTTACTAAATATATAATTGTAGCGCTGAAAATATTATAGGCATCTATAATATTTTCTGTGTTATCATTATACTCTAAATATCATCTATGCTATAGACATAGTGGCTAATTTATGTATATTTAATATATTGATGGCTCCTAAGTTATACGCGATAGAGCTTACCGGCTCGGTAAGCTTTTATCGCATGAAACGAAAATGTTGAGACCTAAAAATGTTGAGAATAATGTTGAATTGAAGGTCTGTGTACTTTAGTAACAAAATGCTGCGAAAATAAAAAAAAATAGTAGAAATATATGAAAGAAGATATAATTTAAGCCAAGATAGAAAAAGTGAAGTGAATAAACGAATTATTGTAAATTCAGTTCTCATTACAAACGAATATAACAGATTTAAATTTATGTGTTGTTTTATATCGCTATTTCAAGATCGTTATAAGATTTCATCAAGTTTTTGTACTGCAGCGCTTCCAACAAAGATATAAATATATAATGAATTCAAGAATAACAACATTTTTACTGTTTCTGAACTAAGAATACGAACGAATAAAGAATGTTATTATAATGTAATATGCCACATGTGAGCTAAGCCTTAGGGCGAATGAGTATTAAAATATAAAAGGCTTTTTTATAAATATACTATACAAATATTAAGGCTTTTGTACCGCAGCAGCACATGAGATGGGTAAGGTGACATAAGCGTTTGTAGCTTTGATTCCCATTCGAGAAAATTAATGTTTTAATTTCCTCGCTCTGGTAACAATACAAATTGAGTTCCGCCTCTCAACTCGCAATATTTTGTAAATATGAAACTAAAAATATGCATAAATATATACATAGCATCACGATGTATCCCGCACTTGGCAGGGTAGGCAGAGGGAACTTGGAAACCTAGTGTTTTAAGACACTCCGTTCCACTTCACGTTCCCCACTTTCTGCCGAATTCGAGGCGTTGCGTGTTGAGTGGCGAAACTCAACGCCGCGCCTTTGCCTTATTACCAGAGCGAAGAAATGAAACATTAAATATTTAAATGAAAATATTAAATATTTTATTTCCTCGAGTGGGGATCGAACCCACAACCCAATGTCGGTTATAGTCACACGCTTGTACCGATACGCTGCAACAGGTTTTTTTTTTTATTTATTTTTTTAAATACGTTAGTCTAATGATAGTAATTATGTTTATGGAAAAATCTACAAAGGGCAAAATTATTTTTTAAGATCATATCGATCGATTCATCATATATACCTACTATGCGGTAAAATTATTTTGTAAGATCATATTTATCAATTCATCATATATGCCTTGCGGTGGTAACCTAGTGAACACTCCGTTCCCCATTCTTCGCCGAATTTAAGGAATTGCGTGTTGAGTGACGGAGCTCAACGCCGCGCTTTGCCTTGATAGCAGACCGAATAAATAAGAACATTAAGTATTTAAATTGAAAATATTAAATAATTCATTTCCTCGAGTGGGGATCGAGACCACAACCTCTAGCGTTTAGAGTCACATGCTTGTGCCTCTGCGCCACAACAGGCTTATTTAATATTTGTTTGAGTACCTACATTAACGTAACAGTAACTAATAAGGGATTTTCGTTTTGATAGAATACTTAAAGAAAGATTTTAAATGGTCATATTAGTGATTAAAAAATTGAGTGAATCGACGTGTTGCATATAATTTCAATAGGTATGTTTTGTGCACCGATTTTACAAATTAAAGTTAATATTTATGTGTATCTACTATAAATAAAGTTTATGTTATGTTCGTTAATATGTAAAATTTCAAGAAGAACTGGCTCTTAGCAAAGTAACATTTCTGTGCCAACCGGCGCAAATTTTATGGTAGGGGTGTTTTTGAATAATGGAGTAGACGGCGCGTGAAGAGACGAGCTCGAAATCAGACTGCGCCATGAGTTAGAAGCATAACTCTTAACAAGTGGATAACCCAAAGGTATATTTTGTTTTGTAAAAACGTCATGTATAAATTTATATATTATGTATTTTTTTATTTATATGTTACAAGCCAGCGATTTTTTTGCGTTGTGGCTGTTCTGGTGACACTATTCTAATTTCATCACTTTCCTCCGGAAAGATAACATGAACTTTCAATCTTAAACGTCACTGAAAATATATTAATTTTTAAAGTGTTATTCCACACTTAGAAAAGAAAAATACTAAATTTAAAAACGTATAAAAATTTGAATGAAAAAGGATTTGAACCCGCGGCTGTTGGACGCCGTCCAAGCGCTCTAACCAACTAAGCCATTCGTTCCCATCAAGCTCCGTCAAAATTTTTATACGCTTGTTACAACTTATTTATGTCGTTAGCATCTCTATAGGGAGTTTTTTTTACATACATTTTTTTCTGAAACAAAATATGTCTGTTAAAAATATTTTAATTCGTAAAGTATTTAGTAAAAGCAACATAATAAGTCATTTGCAATGAAGAAATACACATACTAAATTTATAAAACGTGTAAAAATTTGTATGTAGTAAAATCTCTCTATAGAGATGCTAACGACATGAATAAATTGTAACAAGCGTATTAGAATCCAAATTTTTCATTCGCTATCTGTCTGCTAACTCCGTTTTTTTTAAACCAATACGATTATCAACCTAAGCTTCATATTACATATTCATATTTACGGATTTTTAGAGCACAGAAAATATCAAACTTCCTATTCAATTCAATCAGAAGATGCAAGCATTTATAAATCATTATGCTGTATTTTGTACAAAATTCACCGCTTAATTAAATCATATGTAATAGAATACTTCTTATTGACCTATAGTTGTAAAATTTGGCACCAAATGAGACTTACATTACAAATAAAGGAAAAAATCTGGAAATTATAAAGTTATTTTTATTTAATTGAAAAAAATAATAACAATCAAAATTGGTACGGTAGCTTAAGTGGATTAGTCCGTTTTGCATTTGGGCGGTTCTGTATCATCTTGTTACAGTTCTGTTTAAGGATTAATTGTTTATTTAGTGACAGGAAGTGCTCCTTCATTTCTATGGCAAATAGAATATTTTTTCAATGCATTCTTTATGATATTATTAAATTATATGATTTCGAGGCCTGTCTTAGCGCAGCGGCACAAGCGTGTGGCTGTAACCGACAGGTTCTGGGTTCGATCCCCAGTCGAGGAAATGAAGTATTTAATATTTTCAATTTAAATATTTAATGTTTCATTTCTTCGCTCTGGTAATAAGGCAAAGCGCGGCGTTGTGTTCCACCACTCAACACCCAACGCCTCAAATTCGGCGGAAAGTGGGGAACGGAAGTGGAACGGAGTGTCTTAACACTAGGTTCCCAGGTTCCCTCTGCCTACCCTGCCTTATGCGGGATACAGCGTGAAGTTATATGATTTCGATGTGCAGGTAATTCCAGGATAAAAATAATTTTACGTTGCTCGACAAATTTCTATATCTTCTAGAGAAAGTTTAAAAAATCCATTTATATCTTCCAGAGATTAGTCCAGATAAGCTGAAACGCAAATCAGATAGACAGACAATCAAAAATTTTAAAACCAATCGTTTGTGTGCATTATCATGTAATGTATTTAAAATAATATTTATTTTTAAATCACAAGCAGACTTTCTTATATCTTATATGAAAAGATTTATTAAGTCAAATTCTTCGCGTTAAAATCGCATGCATAATATAAATGTTAACTATGTTAACGTTCTATACACAATTAATGGCCAGTACGCAGTAGGTTAGGATGGAAAGCATCTGAATAAGCAAATTGTTAGGGTAGAGTGGTAAAATGATTCCATTTAGGAAATATTCCTAAATGGGACGATTTTACCATGTATATTATAATTTATTACGTCAAATCAACATTTTAATGTAGCGAAAGTGAGTTATTTTTATGTTGGTGAATATGGTTGATAAAGCTATTTCATTTTATGATATACGCCGTAAGCCGCAACTTCGTTTGCGTTGAATATAAAACGTAGAACCTTGTATTTTTACGCTCCCATAGAAACGGGAAATGTTCTCTTTTACTCCCTTTTAGGTATTCCTCAAGTAACTTACATCCTTACTAATTAGACTGATTAGAATTACATTTTTAAACGTTTGTTACTTCTTCCCGCGTTCCACATATTTTAGAGATATCGTTTTTTAATTTACTCAAAGCTGTTTTATAAAAAACGTTAAAGGTTAAAAACAAAATAGTTCTCTACATTAGTGAAAATCTGGAAGTGAATAATTTTGGATATAAATATTGGTAATTGTGTAATAATTATAAGTGGTGGTGAAAAAAATCTTTTTTCTGTTGTCTCTATCTTGACTAAAACACCGTGAAATAACATCAATTATGAAATAAATATTATGTTTAATATAGCAGCGTCAGTTTCTTATATATTGACTTTTTCTTTTCTTTACACGTACAAAATGAAAAAAAACCGTAAAAGTAAAAAATGCATACTTTAACGCGAATCGCAACCCTCGTTATTTCGTTACAGACAACAATTCTGGCGTGTGTAAATTAGAACGACTTCAGAGAGAATGACAAATGCAATTAGCGTTGCATGAGTGGAACGCGTCACTCGTATTTGATTTTTAACATACTTTTTAACAAACAGTTAAAGGCAAATGTGTTTACGTTAAACACGATGTTTTTTATAAGTTAATATTTGAGCGCAGTATTATATTAGTGTGGAAACAAAGTCAAAAAAAATTAGAAACAAAGGTTTGATTCCTGTTTGGAAAAACGTCTCTTAACGTCTCTTAAAGTCAACTACATTCTCATAATACATACTTGTTTTTAATCTTTCAAAGTTCAACTGATATATATTGCTTCCTCTCCTTCAAATTATTAATTATACATGTAAGTAAAGGGAACCTGGAAGCCCGGGTGTTCGAGAACATTAGATTAGTAGCAGAACTCGACTCAAACCTCAAGCTGTCTAGTCTATCTTTTTATATGTATAGCTGCGTGTGAAATAGTAGTGTATAATTATGTACATATATAATATATACACTGCTTATACCATTTATACACATAGATCGAAATCAAATTAAATAAAAAAAACTGTACTGAAATTGAAAAACCTATATTTTTTATTTAATAAATTACTGCGTCATAACAAATAATCATTTAAAAAATGATAAATAATTAATTAGCAATTATTAACGTACGACAATTATATAATAGATTTAAAGAAAAAAAATATTGAATTTTGCAGCGATGTTTGTTAAAATTATTACGTAAAATATCGTTCTCCACAAGTCATACTTTATATAACAAGTCTCTTAAAATTATATCTAATAAATTGTAACAAGTGGTTATTCTAGTAGTGTATTTAAATATAATTATAACCTTACTTTGCTACTGCACTTCAAAACTCACATACACTCAATACAAAGTTGTAAACATATCACGCAGTACCGAAAGGTTGTTTTAAATATTTAATATTTATTCCAAGATTAATCTTTAATATAAATAGGTGTTAGGAAATCTGACAGACTAGGTCTTTAAGACTATCCCACAGAGGCTTAAGTTCTCATATTATATGTATATACTTAGTAGGCTTTGCTTTGATTTGGCAGAAAATATACATAGTAGTGTATAGTAGGTACTCGAAAATCATCTACTGTTATGTATATATATATATATATATATATATATATATATATACATATATATATATATATATATAATTTCAAAATCTTAAATTATTAACTAACCACTCAAAAGTGGTATTCAAACACACATTTTGTCGCGTTTATGCTTGTGCCTCTGCGTCACGACAGGCTTCAAAGCAATATAAATAATACAACTATTCAAATTGATTTTATATTTTCGGCATTTATAATATTCTAAACGCATTTCTCAAAGTAAACACAGATATTATTTGCTAACGATTTCAAATTATAACACTATAAGAAAAAATATTCAATTTTCTTATTAAATTATTGTTCTTACGACATTCCAGTGGCTTCCAAACGTGTTTAACTTAATGTATTGGAGTTGGGTTAAAATAGTCTAATTTAGTATCTTATTTAGATAAATGTGTACAAAGCAGGGCAGACAGCTAATTGGTTTTCCACCCGAATTAGATCAATCTGTATTGGGCGATGAAAATTAACGTTTTACTTCAGTGTCAGTCTGGTATAAAAATATTTCCTGCGTTATTACTGTGAATTGGAATTAAAATATCATTGCGTTTATAATGTCTCAATGAGCGACAATGAGCAATATTTAAAAAAAAAAATTATTTAATATCCTATATATAGCATCGATGAAAGAAAACGATACAAACAAACAGGCCAATTTTTTAAGAGTTATTATTTTGGGTTCTACTACAATAACGAATACCCCCGATAATTTATTTGTCATATATGCTGCGATTACTTACAAATTTATATATCTACATATTATTTCACTGCTATACAAAATAAACACAACTACACTAAGCCATTTCATTAGCGTAGGCGGCAATCTCCCTGCAGTGGGACGGACAAATGGCCTGTTACTACTTTCACTTCTACGAAGAAAGAAAGTATTAATCAGAGGGATTTTCTTAGCAAGGACGCGGCCTATTCTTTGTCCCGTAATCCGTCTGTATCAGATAGAGTTGAATTCGTCGACCCAAATTGGGCCTTTCGGGGATTGACGAACATTTCAGTTTATGTTTTCGTGATAATTCGTTTCCGTACGATAAAACAAGTTAGTGACATTCGTTCTACGAAATGGTCGCTGTTAAGGGATACTAAGTTTACTCTGACTTCCTTTCCCGTGAAAAATGTTTACCGTTTTGATTTTTATGGGTCCTGTGAGTTATAAACTTTGAAATCCCATACGTTGCTCATAAAAGGTTGGTTTATAGTAGGTATAATGTAACGTAATAAAGCTGTAACTGAGTCAAATATTTAGGTACTCCATTTTTAATACCTTTTATTTGATTCCTGCTAATATGGGAAAGAAATTTTAAAATATTATTAAGAGTTTTCTTAAAGTTCTGTAAAAAAAATTTGAATATTTTACTAGACAATTTAGTTTAACATTCCGGGAAAACCACAAAATTTAAAATATGTTTCCAGTCAGGTTAGTATGGTATAACAAAATATATATTAAAAATACACATAAATATTTTTAAAGCAAGACCTAGTTATTAAATATGGTAGAACTTTCATAATAATACTAGACTCTGGAGAAACAAGCATTTTATAATTTATCACGTGCTATAAATACACTTCGGAAAAAGAATCGCGAGAAATATTTCTAGAGTTAGATCTGAACCATATATTTATCTGTCAGGTCATCTTGAGAATCTTTTTCTTAGTAGAAAATAAAACCTTAGCACGTGGCACGCTTATAAACTACTATTGTTACAACAAAATACTATTTATTTTTAAAATATTTATAAATATTTTATTTATATGTACATAAAAAAAATATAATAACGATTTTTTTAATATCTTCACATCTGCAAGACTATGTATATACGGCGCTGAGTTACCACACTATACGCAATGCTTTAGAAATAATTTAAAATGGAGAATAAAGTATGAAACTAAAAAAAATCAACCATTTTTATCAATATAATGTAAATTATGTTTATAAATCAATGTGTTGAAACTTGTCACTCATTTCAGAGCTATATTGGGTGTGGATAGAGTTGAATACTCGACAAACTGCCATATCAAGACAGAGTATTAAAAAATATATATAATTTAAAATAAATATTCTTAAAGTCAGAGTTTTAATACATATTAACTTATAATCAGCTTGTTTTGCTGATATGATATTTTAATTGCGCTATTATAACAATTATAATATGATAATAATTAGTTTAAGTGGATATTATTGATTATCTGTGGCATCATGAAATGCTGATACTACTTTAAGTACTTTATTATTATTTATTTCTACAAAGAACGCTTATGGGTCGTTATGGCACAGGATCCAAGCGTGAAACTGTAAACGTGAGGACTGTTGGTTCGATTTTCACTTGTGGGAAGAAATTATTTAATATTTTCATTTGTTCGCTATGGTAACAAGGTAAAGTGCTTTGTAAAGTCCTACCACTCAATATGCAGTGCCTCGAGAACTCGGCAGAAAATGAAGAACAGAAGTGTCTTAATGCGAACGGAGGCTTAATACTCTTAAATTTTGCATATAGCGTGAAGTTAAAAACCTTAGCTTTAGTTTAGCTAGTGAGCAGTTCAAAGAAGTGAAAAATAAATTAATTTTGTAAGGTACTTTTGAGTTGAATTGCCTTGAAAAAACTATCTAAAATATTGGTATTTCTTTCTATAGTCGTTGTAATTCCTTGCAGTTTTTTTTAAGAAATATAAATACAAAAAAAAAAAGAAAAATATTTCATTTTATTGAAAAAGTGGTGGAACATAATTAAATATAATAGCGGAACACTTACACAATTTCGTCATAATTATTATTTTATATTAAATCTAAACTTCACCTGCAGATAATTCTTTAGAAATATGTTTTATTAAAACAAAATGACTACCAAAATATTATTTGTTCTAGGAAATTGTAAAAAATTCTTATTATAAGTATATAGGTACTGCTACACAATTAATGTAAAGTTCAGGTGAAATATAAAAGCTTAAGTTAAATTGCTTACATAAGGCGTTTCTAAATAGTCTATAAACAACGTCCTTTAAATGGTTTTTTTGTAGTTTTGCTTGGCTCGGGCGGGCAGTTGGGGCCAATTTATAATCTTGCGGCCAGACCACTGTATATCTAAACTACTATTTCCTACTCGAATATTTCCTGCTATTTGTCTGCCTAAACAATCATTTGTATCAATTTGTCCATGCTGATACCAAATCAATGAATTCGCTGCGGAGGCATAACTATTATTTATTGGTGCTTCGAAGTAATTTACCTAACGCCCAACGAGCTTCGCTGCAAAGTACGTTTTCTAATTAGCTAATATGGATTTTTTGTACGCGATTACCGTGTCTTATAAAATAAGTTGTTTACAATAATTACAATAGTACATAATAATTCTGTATAAATATATAAACATAAGAAATTAATTTTACTAGCTTTCTTATCGAACCATTCTTCCTTGTCAAAAATAATGGTAAATAATATATAAGTTATCCAAGATAATAAATTAAGCCCTCAAGGGACAGTAGACGCATAAATCAACCTTTTCTTCCCAATATATAATATTTTTAATGTTTTACTCCCTTTTCATATATATAGCAGGGCTGGCAGAGAAGACATAGCATAATTTCTAGCATCACTTTAAAACATCTAGAAAATTTATTTCTTCAACTTAAAACGAGATGTCTCAAATTCGATCGGAAAACGCTGAATCGAAAATTGTAACTCTAGTTTCATCTTAACTCTCGTCTCTTATGCTGTTTTAAGCGGGATTAAGTGCGAAAAAGAAGACATCAGAATAATAATAAGTAGATTTTGAGTCCATAACATTTATAGTCCATTATGTCACACTAAATATTTGAATCCACCCTCTTTGTAGAATATACGCAATTTGTATGCAAATCTGCTTCATAACGAATAAAAATTTTAACAACATTTATAAATTTCAGCTTCACGCTATATATATACATGGTAGGGTAAGCAGAGGAGACTTACGAACCTAGTGTGAAGACATTTCGTCCCGATCCCTATTTTCTGCCGAATTTGAAGCACTATGTGTTGAGTGGCGGAGTTCAACGCTGCGTCTTACCTTACCCATAACCTATCGCGATTACAGTAACATGCTTGTGCCTCTGCGCCACGACCAGCCACTATTACATACCATTTTAAATTAATTACTTTTTAATTACAATGGAAAAAATAATATTGTATTTTTAGTAAGTAGTAGTAGCATATCAAATACCAAGTGCTACCTAGTTAGTACAAGAAAGCTAACTAAAAGTATGTTATAGGTAAATGCTCTATAAAAAACTGTTTCTTTATTTTCTGCTGGGCATTAACTTTCATAAGCATTTTTGTTCCGAAACCTGGGTACTTAGGGAATATGGATAAAATGATTCAAAACTATTTTCAATGTAAAATTTAACACATTTTTTATATATATAAAGTCGAGATTACAAGTGAAATAGTCAAAACTAGAAAGTGGTGTCGATAAAAAGTTATATAAGTCACAAGTGTTGGTTGTGACTATTAAGCAGAAACTAATGATTGTTAAATATATATAGTTGCAACTTTAAGAAAGTTGTATAGCTTTTTAGTTTTTGACTTGATATTTTTAAATAAATAGATTTAACTATCAAATTATGGCTTTCATGAATGATTTGCTTTTTACTAAGTAAGTAAGTATTAAATATATGTTTAATATCTTATTTATTACAAAAACAATTGATTTTTGTCTGCTATAATTGGATTGGAGGCCTGTTGTGGCGCAGCGGTACAAGCGTGTGAGTGTAACCGACAGGTTGTGGGTTCGATCCCCACTCGAGAAAAGGAAATATTTAATATTTTCAATTTAAATATTTAATCGCCACTCAACACGCAATGCCTCAAATTCGGCGGAAAGTGGGGAACGTGAAGTGGAACGGAGTGTCTTAGCACTAGGCTCCCAAGTTCCCTCTGCCTACCCTGCCATGTGCGGGATACAGCGTGGAGCTATGTATGTATGTATGTATGTATAATTGGATATGTTTCAAATATGGGAATTTCAGCAGTAATCTTAAGTAACATCTTCATTATAGCTTGTTAGTTTAGATATTTAGCCTCTCATTAATATTATAATAATATCAAAATATGCACATAGTTTGGCCTCTAGCACAGAAACAAGTGTTTACCCCATCTTCAATGCACAGAGGCCCTATCCTTTATAGTGCATAAATCAGACAATAGCCTCGGCGTCAAGGCAGATTGTTGGTAGAATTGGATTTCAAAGACGGACTTTGTAATCTAAGGCGCTTGTTAAAAGCGAGTTTGCTTCTAACCACTAATTTAGTTTAGTCTTGTTGTGAACTATGCTGCATTACATCGTAATAAATGTTTTATATTAAACACCGATCTAAAGGAATTTTTAATGATTTTAATTAATTGTTATGTATTTTTAAATCTTATATTAATATATTATATTCATTTATATATAATAACTCAGTAACTTGAGGTCATCGTAGCGTAGCAGTATATAGTCTGACTTGAAACGTGACTGTTGCAGGGTCAATTTTCGTTTGGGGGTAGCAATTATATTTAAGCCGCTATGGTAATAAGATTAAACGCGGCATTAAATTTCATTTCATCTCTGAACACAGACAAAATTTTTCGACAATTATTCGGTGCCGGCGGTAAGCAATATAGCTTTATAGTTAATTTTATTTAATTAACTGTATTAATCATGTGTAAAATTAACAAAAACATGTATATGTAACGTCATTACATATTCCCGGTATGATTACCTATAGTACAGACAGAACGAAAATTTTTAAATTTACAAAATTTCAAACAAATATCATCTATTTTCATAAGAATGATTTAACCGTTAACTTCGAAGAAGCTTTTCCAATATCACGTCACTGTGAACTGTGAGTCAAAGGGGAATCATGAATGAAGACTTACTGCTGTTACACAACAGTTATAAGAATATATTGCTTGTGTCTTAAGTTTACTCTAACTTTGTACGTTATGCGCACTTTTTTATTGAATTCAAATTGGAATTGTAATTGCCTATATACATATTTGGAAACAATATGTCTATAATTAATTACGTTTATATAGTTATGTTGATTCTGTATTTAAATAAAATATGTTTTTCACTGTATCCCACACATGGCAGGGCAGGCTGGAGGAATTTTGGAACCTAGTGTTAAGACACTCTATTCCGTTCCCTACTTTCCGCCGAATTGCGTGTTTGCAATTGGCATTGCCTGTTGAGTTACGGAAATCATCACTACGCTTTGCCTTGTTACCAGAGTCAATAAATGAAAACATTAAATATTTAATTTGAAAATATTTCATCTCTTCGAGTGGAGATTGCAGCTAAAATCTGTCCTGTTTACAGCCACCACAAAATAGATAAATAAAATAATCTTTTTTTGACATGACAAAGTTTTAAAATTCGATGGAGCAGGCTGCACGCCCCAAATATATATATATATATATATATATATATATATATATATATATATATATATATATATATATATATATATATATATATATATATATATATATATATATATATATATATATATATATATATATAT
>DWMZ01001780.1:0-15492 GCA_018249855.1 Eueides tales michaeli
CTATTATTATTTAATGTTCTCATTTCTTCACTAGGTTAACACTAGGTTCCCAAGTTCCCTCTACTTACCCTGCCAAGTGCGGGATACAGCTTAAAGCTGATAGTAAGTCTTAAATACAAAATTACCATTCATTTATATTACAAATTCTTGTATGCAGAAAAATATTATGTATCTTAAAAGTTCATATGTTTTCGTTGATATAAATAAAATAAATTACAGTGGATAGCGGAGAACATAAGAGTCGTAATGGGAACAAAGTGACTTAACACTAGGTTCCCAAGTTAACTCTACCTTTCACTTATTGTCAAGACTTTCTTAAAAAAATCTCTTGGACCGCTCCTGTTGTAGTGTAAAGTGAAATCAAGCTAACGAATTAATTTCGTTTTTTCCTATGGAATTGATATGTATATATGAATATTATGCAGATTATAAACAACAAGGACTTACTTGCGCAAGTGTTTAACGGAGTGTATCGCGTAATTTTCGCTTTCAAGAATCGCCGATGACTGATGACTTGTGGGAAACGGGACGACCTTAAAATTTATCTTTATCTTGACATTTTGCACCTTTGTTGATGTCATTTTGTAAGCAAAAAATGCTATGTTACTATTACATTAGATTAATGCTGTATTTTGCACATGGCGGGGTAGACAGAGGTAACTAGGGAACCTGACGCTCCTTTCCGTCACACATTTTCCGCCGAATTTGAAACTTTGCATATCGAGTGGCGGAACTCAACGCCGCGCTTTGCTATGTTAGCGGAGTGAAGAAATGAAAATATTAAATATATAATTTGAAAATATATATATTCACTTCCTCTAGTGAGGATCGAACCCACGAGCTTGTTCCCGTGCCCTACGACATTATCGGCTATATTAGCTGTTAAAATAATAAGAAAGTTTTTTATGATTTGTTATGAAATTAAAGGTCAAATTACATAGCACTTTATTTATTTCATAGTAATTGATGTTATTGAAGGTTTTGTAAGAAGTTAAATACGACTCCATATTTGGGGATTTCGCTTAAATATAATCGAGGCTTTTGATATCTTCATTTCTTTGTTCTCGTTACATGAGGCAACAAGCGATGTTCAGTTCCTCTACTCAACAATGATAAAAGGAATTCGGCAGAACGTCGAAAACGAGTCTTAATAAAAATGTAGTTAAAATTTAAAATTAACAATAGGTTCCTAGGTTCCTACATTAGGTTCCTATATTACTGCTTACTCAGACCGCATAAAACAATATGCGAGAATGAGCATATGAAAAAAGTGAAATGAAACTGCTTTTGAAGCGTTGTGGTCCGATCGAACTACGTCACGAGGACCGTGTCTTGATATCAAGTTTTCTCTGCCTCCCCTATTATATAACACGAAGCTCAAGAAGAGTTGTTATTATCTACATATGTTATCTATAAATATAAATCAATTTATTATAATTGTTTTGTTAATATGATAACAACTATAATTACAACATCACATTTCAAGTATTCTAGAATATATAAAACTTTGTTATTTCCTCATAAAATCACATATAGATATAAATAGTACCCTCTTACTTGTTAATAAACTACAATAGATTACGTAAATATTATGAAACTGGTCGGCGCGTGTTGTATGGATTTAAAGCTATATAAATTCAAGGCATGTTTTCGGTACCACATATTAGGTTGAGTAATTGTATCATATTAAAATGTTTCGTTGGCGCTTAACTAAACCTATTGTATATAAGTTGGATGTCTCAGCCATTGAAACGTTGGTAGTCGGTTTGATTCTAGTTGAGGAATGATTTCTTTTTATTTGCTTATGGCATTAATTTGGAGATAAACGGTAATAACTGCCTATTTTGATATATGTGGAATACAGTGTGAAGCTGTTACGTTAAGTTAGCTACCATTCCTTTTTTTGAATTTTAATCTAACGTATTGAAATATTATTAAACGATAATATGTCTTCGAGCCTCATGTGTGTCGTAGACAGAAATCAGAGCGACTATTCTGCTTTACCGACGCCGTTTCAAACGTGTTTGGATTGTTAAATCTATATTAATCTATCTATACTTATAATACATTTTGTAACTGATCACTGTCTGTACATGGAAGATATATTAAACAAATATATAGGGGACTATTATTAATGCATTAGAGCCCAAAATAATGGTTTTTAAGTTTTTTATCTGTTCGTTTGTGCGTTCGTACGCGTTAATCTCAGAAACTGGTAATCAAATTTAAATACAGTTTTCTCTATTATATTTTTGATAAAATTCCTACAATATTTAGTGATTGATTGATTTAAATTGATCAATAAAAAAAAAGTTTGAAATATTTAGGTCTACTAAATTGCTACAACATTTTTATTCATTTAGGTGGACTTTTAGTTTTTTTTATGCATAGATGTTGTTATAAAAGTGATGTCATTAGAAAAAGAAAGTACAACATAGTGTACTACCAGCGGGCGAAGCCGCAGACGGATCGCTTGTACTTAATACTTAAGGACTTAGTAGCTGTTAGGAGTTAATTAACGTCTCTGAGTCCTGTTTTTACGATCTATAAATTATAGATGCTTCGTGAATGCCATTTTTCTGAGAAAATAAATATTTAACGTAGGTATATTTGGTTTGTTAATTATGTTGACATATGATCTTACCTTAGCTTTGCATAGTGCACACTTGAATTGTGTAATGCTGACTTTTTTTTTATTTTACTTATATACGTAATATTCATTTTTAGTTATTTTTTATAATACTTAGTTTCACGCTGTATCCGTAGCGGGGTAGCCAGAGTGAACAGAGCGCCAACCGCTTTTTTTCATAATATATTGCATAAATATATGGATTCTCTAACGACCATTTTGTGATGAATGTGCAATTAAGATCTTATTATCGTAGATACCATAAATACGTAATTTTTCTCAGCTTCACAGTGTATATCGCAAATTTTTGGGGTAGGCAGAGGGAACCTGGGAACCTAGTATTAGGACACTTCATTCTTTTTCTCACTTTATACGTAACATAAAATTTTATTATTTTCTATATTATGTAACGATTATATTACCTTATTATTTGCTTATGGCATAGAAGCTAACATAAAATGCTTATATCTACATTAAAAAGAGCTATAAATTTTCTTGTATACGTATATTTATATATGTACTTATTATGCTATTTTATATCTTAACGCCATCGTGACGCATTTTTTTTTCATAATAACACCTGCGTCAGGTTCAAATTACATAAGGAAAAATATAGAATACATCAATTTAATCTTTTTCTATAGAATTTTGTTTTAGTTCATAAGAAGTAAATACTTGGGATTTTTATCCAACACGCATTTTTTTATTATCTAACCGTGCATAATCTGTATTTATTTTTTTCTACTTGAATACTTTAACACCATTTAATGGCTGAAAGCCAGAGGCGATCTATATAACCGCAGTTCTTACGAATAACTAAATAATCAATTTTAATTACACTAAAATGACATAATAATCTAAATTATGATTAAGACTTGTGTCGTTAATGACGTTGCAGGAAGTACTTGATGATGTAGTGATGTATCTTGGGAAATGTGATAACATCAATTAAATTGATATAATAAAAGATTAGACAAATACATTTTTTGTTTTTGAGTATCAACTTTTTTAATTATAGAGTCAACGGGGTCAAACAATGGAGCTACTTTCGGTTTTGAAAATTAAAAAAAATTATAACTCTTTGGGTAATAATTTTGATGTCAGAATTACCAGAATGTTGGTCGGTGTACTTAACTACATCAGTTACTCACTAGAACAAAAAATAATGCTAGGTAACGAAAACATTAAACCTTTTTACATCAAAAGGATAATATAATCTGTGAAATAACTGGGCATACGTCTCAAGGTGATGGGGCGTGACTGTATGACATAATATTAACAACACTATTCATAAATCAAACTTCTGTGTGACATAGCCAAAGTAAATTGTATTCTGTCAAGTTGACAGTTACAAAAAATTGAATTACATTATGTTGAATCGTTTCACGTGATTTATATAAAAACTTAATATTATATTTTTATTGAGGGTTTTCGTGGCGCAAGGGCACGCGACATGTTGTTAGTTCGATCCGGAGTCGAGGAAGTGAAATATTTCATATTTTCAGTTAATAATTAATTGCTGGTGACAGGCAGAGTGTGGCGTTGAGTTACGCCACTCACAATACCTCCGGCGTTTGGCGGAAAGTGGAAAAACGGAAGTACCTCAATGGGAACAGCAGTCTGTTCATAAACCTATACCTACCCTGCTTTGTGCGGGGTATAGGTGATAAATAAATAAATAATACTACTACTTAATAAATAGTAAATATAATTGAAAGCTCATATTTAAAATCTTATACATGATATTGAATATAGTTTCCTATATTTTATTGAAATTAAGTTAATAAAACATGCCTTTTTGTTATACTATATAAAAAAAAGTGAAAAAAATGGAAACAAAAAAGGAGAATCAAAATATTTTGTGCAGATTCCCAGAAGTGCTTGACTTATTTTTTTTACGTTCAAAATGTTATTCAAATTTATATGAAATCGTTTTATAATAAAATATTGAGGAAAATTACGCTACATATTAGGCATTTTTGATTTTTTTTTTAGATTTAAGTTGTAGCTGTGGCTGTCCCACACATACTAAGATAGGTAAAAGGAACTTGGGAACCTGATGTTCCCAAGATCCGTCGAATTATCGTCGTTAAGTGATTGACATCTTAGAAAGATTCATTAATCAATTTAATTAATTTATTTGTTTTTTATTGGACATAATTGATATAAAAAAGGTACAAATGCCAAATAAAATTCTCTACCCAATCTAGTCATGTGGAAGAATAACTATGTAGAGAACAATATTTATATAGATACTCTACAACTAAATAACTGGGTACTAAATAAGACCTTGACTTAATTTTTTTCTGTGCTCTGAGGAAATGTACATCTCATATAGATATCACATATGTATCGTTCTTGAGATAAAGGATATTGACAAACGGGACCAACAGACTAACAAACCTCAAAATAATCCTATAAAAGTTCCGTTTTACAATATAATCATTAAAATTATAACATATAGATATAGGGCCTAGGGATCACCACTCAAGGAAAAAAAAAGTGTCTTAACACTAGGTTACCAGGTTCCCTCTGCCTAGCCCACCGTGCGTGGTACATATCATACGAAAAAAGATAAACAAACACTATAATCTACATAAATATCGAGTAAATAGACCAAATTTTAAATGAAACAATGAAATAAAATACTTGTTTGAGAATTTCCTCTTGATCTAATTACAGTACCCAAAAACGCTACTGTTTGTATAAATACATAATAAAAAAGAAAAACATTACACATTGTATTTACATACTCTACATTTAATGAAGCCGTTTCATATTCTGTATGTTTATCAAAAAGTAAATAGAAATAAGAGACATGCCTCATTTCGAAATTACTTGTTTAAAATGAGGATTTTATACTATACTAGTAACCCGCTCGCGGCTTCGCCCGCTTGGATTATATTATTTACTAATCTCAGTTAGTATCGTTTTCTAATAATATAGTTACTATTAAGACAATATCTATACATTGGAAACTAAACTTTCAAGTAAATGATTTTTTTCGACGTTAAGATTAGCGTTTACAAACGCTCAAATAAACAAATAAACAGACATAATTAATAAAAATAACTATTGTAGACCCGAATACATTAATCGACGTCCCCTTTAAGAATTTTATAGTATATCTCCTATGTACAGACAGTCATCAGTTACAGATTAATTATAAGTATTATATATACTTAGGTACATTTTCATTATTTCATAATATTTTAGTTAGTAAGCTAGTATAGCGATAAGACAGGTATCGCACCTGCGACAATACGGGCGAGTAACAATAGGCTCATACTGATGCACATACATACATATTTACATAAAACAATTCGTAATTGCGCAAAAAGATCTAGTTTTTAGTAGGAAATATATGAAGAAATGCTTCATTCATATTTGTTTGAGGGATTTTTGTACATGCATTTTTGGTGATACCACAACTAAAACAAAATAAAGTTATATAAAATAAAATTGGACAAAATGTAAAGTTCAATTGAATTGAATTAAATAAGATAAAATTTTACAAATAGACTGCCCCTATTGTATATAAACTACTAAAAATTAGTAATAATATTAATGTTTAAACATTTTTTAATACGTTTACTTTTAAATGCTACGTCACGGCCGTACCAGCTTCGGACGAGTACCATCAGAACAGTAACCGTGTCAAGCATGACATATCGAATAGGTGAAAGTTTATGAATGAATCGGTTTCTCCGACTTTTTTTTTCGCTTACTCTGTATTATATTGTTTGAAGGTAAAATTTTCTAATATTTATTTTGAGTTTCATTATTTGTTTTAGGTGAGTTAGAAACTTACTGAGTTCAGAAATAATGTAATAGGTATTTATAAAATGCAAATTATTCTTCTGTCATAGTGCTGTATCACAAGGCGCATTCACTCATTCACTCACACAGCTTCACGCTGTATCCCGCACATGGCAGGGTAGGCAGAGGGAACTTGGGAACCTGGGACATATTGTGAAGACATCCCATTCCCCACGTTTCGCCGAATTTGAGGCATTCGGTATTGAGTGACGGAACTCAATGACGCCGTCAAGGCTCATGCTTATATAAAAAATATTACTATTTTGTACGATAATATTTTTTTATGAAACTAGGTTAACAAAGAAAAAAGCAATATTAAAGAAAATGTGATACAAAACATTTAAAAGAAGCCTAAGACGTCGTTCAAGACGCATAGATTTTATACATTACATTGTAATTTGAAGTGTAATGAAAACGTTTCAAATCTGTTATATGCATTTTCTAGAATAATTTTTCATTCTATCTCTTCAGATTTAATATATTTTGATAATTATTCACGTACAATATTAGAACAAGCTTACATTTTTTATCAACAGCTTCGTCCGGTCAAATGAAAATAAAAAAAATATATGTACAACTCCCGAGGTGACTCCGACCGCAGGTACGATGTTCACGATCGACGATAAAAAGACTATCTAACACATACTATCTGAATGATTATTTAAATTCTGACCAGAACTTCTGCAGGTTATTGTGTTTAATCAAATAAACATTAAGTATAGATTTAAAACTTAATTTTTATATTAGATATTTTTTACTATAAATACTACACCGTTTCTTTGTTAGGCTCTGTGTAGAGCCCAAATTTGGTCTTATATGGAGTACTGTTACACCTCTGGACTGGTCCACCCCAGTATCAGTTTGAACCATTTGATCGTATACTACGTACCGTTCTAATCGTTGAGAATGATCTCTAAAGGATTCGACACTTTCGCTTTGCGTAGAAATCTATCCTCCCTGTACGTTCTTTACCATATTTATCGTGGCGAGTATATTTTGGAGAATTACCTTTTTGGGCAAAGCTCTGTAGCTCCTCTGGTGTTACACGGGGTCGTGGGCGGCGGTGAGCACTCACCATCAGGTGACCCGTGCGCGCATTTACCTTGTTTTTCCATAAAGAAAGCTATATACATATATTAAGACAGCCTCTACTTTTAAGAACTTAAAATAATTGGTAGATGACGAATTTCTGCACATTATCTATATAAGTCGGGGAAATACATGTATAATATATTTATTTACCTAAAACGATTTTGGTTGAAAACCATCTTGTTTAATTACACGTACTAAGTGCGTCATCATACCGTCATTTATTTTTGTTAGTCATATTAAAATTTTATAGTATTATAAGTATGTCTGGCGTTCATGACGTCTATTCGACTTTGACCTCCACCACTTGACTCCTGACAAACAAAATAAAAAAATTTAAGAGTTCAATAATCACTACTTCAATTTATCAAAGTACTCGTAGCTATATAATTGGTAATTCAATTTTTATAAAACATTACGAAATGATTAACACCAAATAAGAAAAATTCTTAATGTATAGTTAAATAACGTTACCCTGGTATGAAATAACGTTATTTTAATATTATATTTATTAGAAAAATGTTCATAAATAATGACATTATATCCCCAACACACGTAAAACAATCCGCTAATCACACATTGTGAACCTCTCAAGTATGTATGTATATATAATACATATATCCATTGTGTTGTTAACTAAACGACTATCTCAAAAACAATAATTCATCATTGTAAAATTGTAAGTGCCATTATTTTATTTATAATTAATAGATAATACCTACTGGTATCATGCTGAGACAAATTACTTTAAAGTGGTTTCATTTACTAAGAGAGTTTAGCTTACTTATTTTATCAAGAATTATTTTTTGAGACATTGCGTGTAGAGTGGTGTAACTCAACGCCGCATGTTGTCTACCAGAGAAAGATCGTCACAAGGGGCAGCCTTCTCTATTCTACGACGGCATCTGTACATATATCTATTTACTAGAAATGTATATAATCAGCTTCACGCTGTATACATGGCAGGATAGGCAGAGGGAATTTGGGAACCTAATGTTAAGACACTCCGTTCCTTTCTCCATTTTCTACTGAATTCGAGGATTTACGGTTTTCGGAATTCAGCGCCGCGCTCTGTATATTAACTTTACGTTTTATCTCACTAATTGAGTGGATGGATTAATTCTATTACTTGCCCAACTCGGCACATCATCTTTAAAAACACAATTTTGTCGCATTCCTTAACAAAATGTCATTGTGAAATCGCAAAATTCAAATTTGCATATATAAGTTGTAATTTATGTAAAGGCGGAGATATGATCACATTCCATTCAAAAGCCAGAACCACTTTATCCATGGCAGAATTGAAGATGACAGAACGATGTATAATATTGCAGAGACAAAACGCTCCTCATAAAATGGCCGGTTATCCGTATATTGACCGTATAGTGTATAGCCAATGCGTAGGCATATTACGTACGACCGCAAACCGGTTATGATTGTTGACTCAACACTAAGTTCACTTTTATGTCTGGTTCTATATATTAATATAATTTTACAAGAAACTATCTTGATGCTATGAAGGTCCAGTCAGGATCTGTCAGGCTGGAAATTGTCTAGACTAATAATGTGATTATTATTTTTAAATCAATATAATAAGTTACCCTTGCCTATGTCGATATCGTTATTATGAAACACAAGAAGGTGTAAACATGTAATGAACAGAGTGGCATGTGCTCATATCTCGATAACTTGAATAGAGATTTAAATTGCTTGATTTGAGAGATTCATATAAAATGATAAAAATTGCGTTTAAATATTTGAGTTTTATTTCATGTATTTTGCTGGCCATTTAATTTTGCTCTTGTCTAACAATGACCTTAACTTTAATTCATATATTAATTGAGCCATAGTTTAATAGAAAAAGCAATACTTGATTTGTTTTAGCTACAATATTTGTACATAGTCTTGAGTACAAGAAGAATATAAATAAGACTATTTACTGTTACTTAATAAACATGCTTACTTAAATAAATATACAAAATTTATTTTACCTTACCTAAGTCAATATATTTGTAGCGTAAGTAATACAAAAAGAGGTAAAGAAAGTGAAAAACAAATTGAAATGTGCTTTTGTCTCCAGAATTTGTGTAGACATCCATGTTTCATAATTTGAAAGAAATACAAGGATCTTATTAATACAAATTTACAAAAAAAATGTCAAAAACATTTTATTATACTTTTTACCCATTACTGAATTTGCTTTTTAGCAAAAATGACTTAAATTCATCCGAAGAACATTTCAAAAAAATATTTTTTTATTGTCTTTTTGAGGGCTGTCAAGTTTTAAATAATTTTTTTTATTTAATACTTTTAATTTAAACCCGAATCTCCTCGCAACATTTAAGTTTGTTTTTATATGAATTAATCTTTGTTAATTTAATTTTTTCTATAGTGCTTTATGTATTTCACTTAGAGTAAACAAGCCAATACAATTATATACAAAGTAGAAGTATGACATGTATTTACGCATTTACCTGTTAAATGACATCACTTTGTATGTCCGCTTGCTTCACTGATTTTGAGTTTTTTTAATAGAAAAGTGATGGTATCCGTAAATAAATGTAATATAATTATCCTTAAAGTAGTGTGCTAATTTTTCATTATATATAAGGCGCTAGTTCTTTTGAATAAACAAACCAAGGTCATATTTTGTAAAATCTTTGTCCACGACGCATATTAATCTAAAGTGCTTTAATGGAGTAACGCACTTCTTAAAACGACTAAAAATGTTGTGAAATTTTATTTAATTGGCTAACAAAACTTTTATCTAATGGAGTCGAAGAAACGTTCATGACTTTTAGTTTTTCCTTGTTCGCGCTTTTTACAGCTGATTGGGTAAGCAGAGGCAACTTAGGAACCTAGTGTTAAGACACTGCGTTCCGTTCTCCACTTTCCGCCGGATTTGAGGCATTCCACGTTGAAGGGCGTAACTCAACGCCTTTACCTTTTCACCGGAGCGAAGAAAAGAAAACTTTAAATATTTAATTTGAAAATATTAAACATTTTATTTCATCGAGTGGGGATCGAACTAGCTGCGCCACGACATGCCTCAATTTTTAGTTATACTATATTTTTTAATAATTTAGTAACGTCACTACGATGACAAATAGTTAAAACAAGATATTTAGGATTCGCTCGTCAAATATTTGACTTAGTAAAGTCGTGACCTCTAAAAATTATTGTTTAAATAAATCTGGTTATTAAAATCACCCGTCAAGTTAGTTTGAATCAACATAAATTATAATTTATTTAATATTTCTGAAAACAAAAAAAAAATAACAATTCATTTTGATTAGATGAATGTAAAGAGTTGATCAATTTTAATTGGCTGACTACTACTTTTTATACTATATACATATAAGAATTGAATTTACAAGTGTTTTTAAATTTAGTTTATTTTCCTACCTTAGTGTGGAATAATACTTTAAAAATAGTAAAAATATTTAATAAATAGCATTCTCTCTCGCCAAACGATAATTCTAACGAAATGTGTTTGGGTAGCGGAAATTTGTAAAATTCTCCCCACAGAGATGCTAACAACATAAATAAGTTGTAACGTAGCTTAGTGAGAATGAATGGCTTAGTTGATAGCGCTTGGACGGTTTCCAATAGGCGCAGGTTCAAATCTTGCTTCGTTCAATTTTTTTACACGTTTTTAAATTACCAATTAAAATCTTACCAATGTTATTAGTGAAAGTCAGTGATGATGGTTGTTTGTTCCATTTTTAAGCATTTTTAAAACTACTATATCTAAATCATTAGATGAAACTTCAGAATAATGTAGCTTATAAATCAGAATAAGCCATAGAGTATGTATGATTAACGTAAAAATTTTGGATTTTTTTTTCTATAATAAAACAATAAGTTTAAGCACGCGAAGACGCGAGTGGCCGCTAGTGTTATATAATTTATTAGGATAGATTATAGAACATTATAAGAGTTCCCGACATTTTGCATGAAAAAGAAAATATAGTTTCTTACCACTAGGTTCCCATGTTCCTTCTACTTCCTTGCCATGTGCGGGATAGAGCGTGAAGCTGATAAATTAAACACGTCATTAATTTAAGTATACGTGATTTGTCTAGCCTATACATACATAATTAAAGTTCTTGTTAAGCAAATCATAGCTCCATAGCTCACACTATAGATATTATACCTCTCAATAGCGAAGTCACCTTGTATGCGTGGGTGTGTCAACCCGTCACGGATTATGCGCAGTTTAATGACAATTAGTGAATTATAGTACTATTATATTGTTTTTCTAAGACTTTGGCGGCCCACGCAATGGTTGTGAATTCAATTTTTATATACCCGGCTTCACTCGTAATCTGGGAACCTAGTGTTAAGACACTCCGATCCGATTTTCACTTTCCAATTTTGAGGCATTGCGCGTTGAGTGGTGGAACTAAACGCCGCGCTTTGCCATTAAATATTTAACTTGATAATATTTACTCGAGTTCGGATCTAACCTCTACCTGTCGCGTACACAGTCACACGCTTGTGCCTCAAATGTTAAATATATTTATATATTATAATATTTTAATTACCTCTTAGGTTTAAGCGGCTTTGAGTTACGCAATGTCCTTAAAATAGATGGTAATAAAATGGACTAATTAATTTTTTAATTTAAATTATTTTTTTAATTTTACAATTAAATTAAACCACTCGTATCACAACTAATAACCATATTAGGGTAGGCACCTAATCAAATTACACTATTACAATCACTAAAGCCACTGGCATCAGACCTGAGAAGAAATAGAAATAAAATTCTAACACAGACTCCGTTCCGTACCCTACTTTTTGCTGAATTTGAGGCATTGTGAGTGGCGGAACTCAACGCTGTACATTGTTTCCTTACCAGAACTAGAATCTTAAAAGGACTATAATAAAATTAATCGTACAAGAAGGCTATACGTGTAGTCGGGGTTTTAGAAAACAACAATGGCTGCGTAATTAGAATAATATTAAAATTCTTCGCAAATGCCTGCATTGATATATAAATAACTTGAACAAATGTCAAGCATAATCAACCGGTTGTATTTCAAACACGTTCTCAGTTTCCTGCAAGTAGTTATTATATGAATATTAGCTTAAATGTTTATTATATAAAATTTATCTTTCTAGTAATAAGTTCATGTTATTTATAACTATTTTTAAAGCGTCATTTCACACTTCGGAAATAAAATACTAAATTTTATATATATTTTTTTTCAGCTGTCATGTCACGCTGTACCGCGTACGCCGCACATGGTGTACGTGGTACAGCGTGACATATGACGTAGACACATAGGACTTTGGGAACCTAGTCTAAAGAGATAGGACTTTGGGAACCTAGTTTAAAGATACTCCGTTCTGTTCCCCATTTTCCGCCAAATTTGAGGAATTGCCTGGTGAGTGGCAGAACAGAACGCCACGCTTTGCCTTGTTATCAGAGTGAAGATATGATATATTTCATTTCTTCGCGTGGGGATGGAACCCACAACCTGTCGCGTTCTGTGTCACATGCTTATGCCTCTGCGCCTCCTCAGGCCTTTAATAAAAATATTTTTGTCCCTTAATAATTAATACTTAAACGTCATTTATTGAGCGCTAAGTTAAATCTGAAAAAACTGTCAGTCAAGGATAATAAAATAACGATATGTGTACTAATATTTCGAAGTTTAAAAGCTTATTTGGTTGATTGTGCTAAGCTCAGGAACTACTGCTTCAAAATTACTTTATTGAATTATCTTTGTATTATATAGCCCATTCATCATTTTAATGTCGTCTTTATAATATTGTTTGCCTTTAAACTATAGCAATTGAATTACACTATTGTAGTACATATCAACAATACATTCAATTTTATATTGTTTTTCATGTAAACAAGTTATAAAAGACAACACTAGCTATACTCAGGTTAAGCGCAGTACGTACGTTCGTGACTATGAACTATAATTTTCCATTATTATCTCATGTTATCAAACTAATTGTATCTTTCTTTGTACTATTTAATAATGCCATATATATATATATATATATATATATATATATATATATATATATATATATATATATATATATATATATATATATATATATATATATATATATATATTTATAAAAAAAAAAAAAAAAAAAATATTATATATATATAATTATATATTATATATTATATATATATATATATATATATATATATATATATATATATATATATATATATATATATATATATATATATATATCTTTATAAAATAATAAAAAAAAAATATATTATATATATATTATAATATATTATATATTATATATATATATATATATATATATATATATATATATATATATATATATATATATATATATATATATATATATATATATATATTATTATAATATAAAAAAAAAAAAATATATTATATATATATTATATAATATAATATATTATATATATATATATATATATATATATATATATATATATATATATATATATATATATATATATATATATATATATATATGTATAACAAGAAAAAAAAGCATAGAAGAAGAGAAAGTACGAAAAAGAACTTGAAAACGTAGTGCAAAGACACTCCGTTCCCAATAAAAGACTTCCATCTCCACTTTCCGTCAAACTCTGGACTTGAGTGACTCGATGTTGCCTTTTGTCTCGTTCTAAAGGACGAGGAAATGAACAATTGAATAAATGAACATTTACAGCTATATCCCTATGCCTTTGCGCCACGCCCTCAACGGCCAATAGCTTATTTAAAATGAAAAAAAAATACACATCTTGCCAATAACTCAATTTGATAGTTACGTCAATCGAAATTGACATTTAACAATTCTGTCATATACGTTTCAACTGCTATCTTATATATACCTGCATAATACACAATCTAGAGTGTTTACGTATGTGTTTCCGACATTCGGATCTCGCCGGTGATCCGACAGGTGACGTGAAGCTATTTTTACCCGCAAGCAGTACTATAACCTGTCGGGGGGAAACTGAACCGGTTGTAGTTCAATCAGCAAAAACAAGATCTTTCTGTCGATATACATATGTTAAATTCGTGATTTCTAAGTTTTAAGTAGTTCTTTTTTTTACATTTTATATCTCAATGTTATGTCATCGTTTGGTGAGTATGTTATAACTTTTTTTCTAGTCGGAGGAGTGGATGTTTATGAAACTTGTCACTTAATTAAATTAAGTCAAGAACGTATTTACGTGGATTGGAGGCTGAAAAATTGAAAATTCTATTTTTTTTTCTGCTACCGTAGGAATTTTTGTGCTGCCCTACACTCTCTGACCTATCTACTAGTCAAATTGCAAGTTTCTACTAATTATAATATTTGATAAATAATCAATAGTTTTACATCACATAGGCGTAGTTTTGACGTAACTGAGTATAGATGATGATTATGGACTAATCTCATTTGAAGCTTTGTTCTTAGTCGGTAAGAATTGTTACCTATAACTATGTTTTACCACTAATAATATTCAAATAGACTGTGCCACAGGCAGACAATCAGAAATTCGAAAATTCAAAATTTCCTCTGCCTACCCTGCCATGTGCTTACAGCGTGAAGCTAAAAAAGGATCAATATTATCAATATTTATTATATTAACATACAATATAGCCTTTCAACCATTATACGTTTCATAAAACTAAAAGTGCGTCTTATATTAATAAAATTAAACAAAAAATTGTTATTACATTTTGTTTTTAAATTTCGAGGTTTACTTAATATTCAAACATGATCCACAAGACTGAACTTACCTTCGTATTTATATCAGAATTTTACCGAATCAAGTTATTAATAATAAAATATTTTTTATTTATACTTGAATATATATATATATATATATATATATATATATATATATATATATATATATATATATATATATATATATATATATATATATATATATATATATATATATATATATATATATATATATATAT